>PITA01005378.1:0-111448 GCA_004023965.1 Spilogale gracilis
GTTCATTTAGGATTTAAGAAAAGAGTTCTGCCATTTTCCTTTGTTGATCTGGGTCTTAATCTGAATCTTTAACCTCAGCTGCAGCATTTTCCAGGGAAGATTTCCCTTCCCCTACAGAAATAGAATAAATGAGGTACACCGAAAGAGAGAAGTGAGTAGTACTTCCATCTTGCTTAAAAAATAGAATTAAGATTAGAAGTAGTAGTGAGAGAAAAAAAATAGAATAAGGTTGTAGATGAATGGATAAAGAAGATGTGATCCATATATACAATGGTATTATTACTCAGCAGTCAAAAAAGATGAGTACCCAACTTTTGCATCAACATGGATTCGACTGGAGAAAATTATGCTAAGTGAAATAAGTCAAGCAGAGAAATTCAATTATCATATGGTTTCACTTGTTTGTGGAACATAAGGAATAGCATGGAGGACATTAGGAGAAGGAAGGGAAAAATGAAGGGGGAGAAACTGGAGGGTGAGACAAACCATGAGAGACTATGGACTCTAAGAAACAAAGTGAGGGTTTTCGAGGGGAGGGAGTTCAGGGGATGGGTCAGCCTGCTGGTGGGTATTGACGGCACGTATTGCATGGAGTACTGGGTGTGGAGCATAAACAGTGAATCTTGGAACACTGAAAAAATAAAATAAAAAAAAATTTTTTTAAGTAATTTTTTTTTTTTTAAGATTTTATTTATTTATTTGACACAGAGAGAGAGATCACAAGTAGGCAGAGAGGCAGGCAGAGAGAGAGGAGGAAGCAGGCTCCCGGCTGAGCAGAGAGACCCTGAGATCATGACCTGAGCTGAAGACAGAGGCTTTAACCCACTGAGCCACCCAGGTGCCCTAAAATTAAATTTAAAAAAAGAAAAGGAAAAGATCTGAAAGGAAAAACTTAAATAGAGTAAAAAAAAATTAACACATTCCGAATCTTGGCTATTGTAAATAATGCTGAAATAAACATATATATACAAATAAACATTATAGATAGATAGATATAAATTTAAAAAAGAATAGAGTAAGGTAGCAGCACCTGGGTGGCTCAGTTAGTTAAATGGCTGGCTCTTGATTTCAGCTCAGATGGTGATCTCATGGTCTTGGGACTGAGCCCTGAACTGGGCTCCCTGCTCCTCAGGGAATCTGCTCCAGCATTCTCTCTCTCCCTGTGCCTCTGCTCCTCCCCCACCCCGCTCTCTCACTCTCTCTGAAATAAATAAATAAATCTTTTAAAAAAACATAGAATAAGGTTTAAAAGAAGAACATTCATGTCATATATAATTACCAAATTAATGTAGCATTTTTTCTAGAATTATAAGTCAGCCAAAACAATATTAGTATAGACACAACCCTAAATGACTAATTTCATCATTGCCTTTGGGATCTACACAGTCATTATAACAGAAATGGATAATTGTGGGGACTGATTTCAGATAATAGCACTGTTAGCCCTGCATTTCCCTAATCATTCTCTTTCTTGCTGTGTGCAAGTATGGAAAATATCAAAAACACTGAAGCTGAAATAGGGATGAGGTAGTTGGGAGGGGGGAGAATCCCTATCTCATCAACTTGAGCGAAGAAAGAACAATATCAAAATAAGGGCAATCTAGGACGCCTTGGTGGTTCAGTTGGTTTAGCGTCCAATTCTCTATTTCGGCTCAGGTCATGATCTCAGGGTCATGAGACCAAGCTCCATGCTGGGCTCTTCAATGAGCATGGAACCTGCCAGACAGCCTCTCTCTCTCCCTCTCCCTCTGCCCCTCCCTCTCCACTGCTTGTGTGCACGCTCTCTAAAAAAATTTATTTTAATTTAAAAAATAAGGGCAATCTTCCAGTCACCTCGTATGAATAACCATCAAAATGATGAATAGTCCTGGTATTTTCCTTTTCTAACACAAGGAGTAGCAATTTATTTAAATTAAAAAGCAAAACAAAACACCCACACCCATTGAAAATTCACCACAGAGGTATCCACAGAGAAATGATGCTACTTAAATCAGAAGTATTTTGAGCCTGGTCTGAGAGGATGAAATATTTCACTAATTACTATGCAGTGTATTTATAGCTTTAATTGTTTTTTCTCCTCTTCTCAAGAGACATGTTTCTTCCAGAAGAACAGTTGCTGAAGCAAACATTTATTTTTATTGTTTCATGGGAAAAAAGCGGTAGTACCCAACCAGCTACTATAATTCTGTAAAATCAGCTACTGGAGAATTTTATATAATTTATATCTTTGCCCTAAGCTGTGCCTTAGGGTCTGCCTTATTTTTTCTGTCTGAACTTGACAGAAAACAGTCTGTTAGAATGTAACAAATTTTACAGGACACTGATAATACTTTCTTTCAACCACTATTTTTCACGCAAATTTACTGCTCTCTTTTCTTCAAGAATCCACCTAAAACCCTGAAACATTAATTAATCATTATACCAAAACATACCTTCTTTGTGCCCTTGAAGGGATATAATTTTTACAGAGGCATATATATCTCATTACAAAAATAATACATGTTATGTTCACTGTAGAACATCTGGAGCACAAGATAAAGTACAGAGAAAAAAAATCAAACCATAATCTCACCAACTAAAGTACTGTAATATTTGAGTAAACTGGCTTCCAGGGAAAGAGCATATTTCTTTATTAAGCCTTAAAAATGATCTTCTATTCTTAATAAAAACTTCTTTTCCTCAATAAAAAGTTACAATTTTCCTCTGGGACTTACATCTCTTGTATCTTTGGAAAAGTAGTTGATAGTGAAGTTGATGTGCACAGCTTAAAATTTTTGCCATATTGAGTATTAAATGAGAGCCTGAAGTCTAAAAGAATTTGATTTACGTACAATACACTTATATAAGAACACTGTTCAGAAGGATAATTTTAAAAATCAGGTCGGTTATTTTAAGAATGATGATTTCAAACTAAGCTTTGAGATAATCCTCGAATGTGCTTCAGGGAAATGTAGATGTATTTGGTATACGTACTTTAAGCATGTCCCAAAGTGGAACAGCATCAGAAAAGGCCACTCTGTAAGGGGCATGGAAACCTCTTTCAAAAGTTTCTGTGAGCCTCATAGTACAATAGAAAAGAACGCTCATGTTTCTTTGTTTTGCCTGTATTTGGAGACTCTGACGCTATGTACAGTTCTCATGTATCCACGTGTTGCAGGATAAAGACATTCACTATGTGTGATCTTTCAGATAAGACCATCTTGAAAGAAAGAGCTGCAATTTTGAGTTCTAAAGAGCAGTCTGCCGCTGGTAATGTAGGCTTGAATTTGTGGTTTCATTTAAAGTGACAACTAAAAGCTATGTTTTGTACAGTCTCTTCCAAATGAATACAAGAAGGGTAGAAGGAGTATCAGGGGTGTTCATATATATATATGCACATACACTTATATATTGGTGTACACACACACACCCCCATTAACATATTTCCAGTATGGTAATCAAGTGTCTTGCAGTTTTCTTTCTATTTAATACAACTATCAGGATATTTCATTTCTATATTCAGATGTCTTCATATAAATTCTTTCTCTGACTATGGGAAGCCTAAAGTGGGAAAAATTCATTGGAACACATGCTCAGAGAATTTGCGAGTGTATTTCTGACAACCAACTCCTGATTGCCTCCATGCTTGTGTCTGACTGAAGGGTCACTTCATTGAATAATGAGTAGCATAGGAAACTTTTGCAGGAAAACACCAAGAATTAGAAGCGAGGCGGAATTACCACACTCACAACAGACTTGAACACTGAGCCATAAGATGGAGAGTCCAGGATCCTCACCACCTCCAAGGCAATGTCCACTGTCTACCCCCCACCCCTGCAGCACACACTGGGTACATGAGTGAATGAACAAGGGCCTAGGAAACACAGCGGAGGTCAATCATGTGGGACTTACCTGAGGGCCGTTCTGTAGTGGTAGATGGCTTCCCGGTTCCGACCCTGGTCCTTCAGGAAATTGGCATAGTTGTAGTGAACCTTGGCATTGTGGGGCAGAGTCTGAACTCCAGACCTATAGTTAATACATTTACAGAGAAGAAAAAATGAGTAACAAAGAACTGTGTTTAGGAGGATCGTTGGTTTCTTTCATATTTTACTCAGTTTCATTCTGAACCTGCATTCAGAATATCTGTTACATCTGTCTAAATTGGGTTTTTTGGAATTTATGAAATATGTGACTTAAAACATGCTTCCATGGAAAACAACAAAGGCAATGGGTGGTGTGCACAACTAAACAAACATTCTAACTGGATAGGAAGCAGAGATGGTGGCACAGGGCGATAGATAATTCTCTGCAGAACAAACCTGCATGCTCAGGTTCATTCAGTTTTTTTCCTTCCTTGCTTCTTTTGGCCACTTATAACCTTCCTTTAAAAAAAAAATTGAGAGTGTCTGCAAAAATAAATCATGGTAAGAGGGATGGCTGTAGACTGGCCTCCCTATTAAGTTTTATTGGAAATTAACATTTCCCATGTACCCAAGCCTGGGCTAATTTAAACAAACAAACAAATCCAAGTATAATTATTTTATAAGTTGCAGGTAAGGAAATGAAGTTTTGCTCAAAAAGAGAAAAACCCTGCTTCCACAGCCACTATGTTAGTTTGCTTGGGCTGCCATAAGCAAATGCCTGGGGAATCCCTATAGAGTTAACAGTGAAGCTTTGAAGATGATTCCAAGGGCATGTGGGGACTGGAGGGGATCTGCTTCTCATTTGTAACAAGCACCCACACATTTAACCTGCATAAGATTATATAGCTGGTCAGTGGCAGAGGTGTGATTCTAGAGGATTCTAGCTTGGTTCTAAGTCCCTTGTTCCTTCAACATGCAGGGAGATGGTGGCAGGGGAATGATGGGAGGGCCACCTGGAAAGAAAACTCCTGGACCGTGCACGGATGAAATGTGAGAGGGGGATAGCTGGTGAGAGAGCGCAAGGAGAAAAGCAGGACAACCTAGTTTTAGAAAAACTCTAATGCACTACTACTTCTCCCAGGTAACATACTTTCATTTAGTTTTTAATTTAAAGGGAAGATTAATAGAAGGGTTTCATACACACTGTCAAAGATCTGCTGGGGGAATATGTAAGGGCTTTGTGATCTTTGTAAGGGATCTTTGTTCCCTAAAATAACAGGTTCCTTAGGACCAGCAAAGGCAGTCCCAACTTAAAACCCACTGGCTGGGTGCCTGAGGAACTCTCCAGAGGACAGAACTTAGAGGGAGTGCAAGAAGCTAGAGATCACTGGAGGACAACATCATCTGAAGTCAGCACACTCTAAACTTATGCGGGCTGCTACAATGCCCTCAAGGGCAGAGCAGGTAGGGCTAGAATTTCTTGGTGGCTGGGGTGTGGCTGAACACAGACTAAATCTGTATCAGGTGCAGTTAAAGCCCAGATCACCATTCTCACCCTGCACACCCAGGTGACTTTTTTCATGATTTTTTCCCCATCCCAGCAGAAGGCAGGAGTTGTACTCTCTGGAAGAGCTCAGCTAGAGTAATCCTGCACTCAGGAACAACAGGTCAACTGTAAAGGGAAGGAGGTAGGTAGGGTAGTATCTCAAAGACAGATTATGTAAAGATCTGTATTCTGAACATTAGGATCTCAGTTTCTTCTCGTACAAAGCTCTCTGAATACTGGCAGCCAGGACTGGACCCCCACGGAGGAGACAGGAGGAATCGTCTTGTAGAAACAGACACACCCAAGACAAAAGCCTGACAAATGCTGACACTTGGGTGCTCTAGTGAAACCATCCTATCCTTAATTGCTCTATGGCGAGACCCTAGAGCTGCCACAGAGAGCTTGGATTTTAATGGAATATTTAAAATGGATATTATGCAAAGTGAATTTAGTCACAGGGGAAGAATCTGGGTCAGAGTGCTAGTGATGGCTTTAAAAAATTTCTATCCAGGAAAATTTCTGATTTTTTCTATCCAGAAATAAGTAGTGCATGGTAATAGGCAGTTTTTTGTTTTTATCATGGAGCTTTTGTCTTTATTATTGCAATATAATCTTCTAAAGGAAATGGCCCATCTGTTTTCTGATAACAACCAATTATTTGTGACACACTCCAGTACCATTTAACTTAAACTGGGCTTATAAGACTAACTTTGTTCCAGGTTTTACTAGCACTGGTTCCCATTTAAAAATTTGTTACCAATATTTATTTTTATTATTTTTTTTTCTTTTAAAGATTTTATTTTATTTTTTTTATTGTTACTTAATTTTTTTTTTTTTTTTCCTAGTGTTCCAAGATTCATTTCCCATTCGGAATGGGTAATAGGCAGTTCTTAAAGGTCAGCATGGACATAACTTGCATATTGGAATTGATCCCTCCCTCTGTGTGATCAGCATGGTGACTCTAATTTATGTATTTCCCTAGGAACAGACAATTAGGCCTGTAGAAACATGGTCCTCGAGAAGATCAGGGCATTGTTCAGCGATGGCCAGAGGAAGTAATGATATTCACAACAGGCAAACAGATGTGGGTGGAGTAACTGGAATGTGAAGAACATACTGCTTTTTCCATTGTTGTTTTTGACCCTCATGTTCTCTCTGTGATATTTTCCTGCTATGTTTTTCCAGTCTCTCATTTTACAATGAGTAGTTTATGGAAAGGGGGAAATAAAACAACTAGCCAAAGGCAAAAGTTTCCACGTAGTTGTAACTGGCCAGGCTGCTCCTCTTCCATAGCCAGTCTCCTTCATTTGCTCTACGAATGCTATGTTTCAGTGGAAACAAGAAGCTTACATATATTTGCTCTACAAAGACACATAGTATTCATTAAGTATGCAGTTGGAACTCAATCCCTATTCATGATTACAAAGAAAAATCTCCTTTCAACTCAGGATATTCATTCACCGACCTTACATTTCTCCCTCACACCTCTCATTTGTACAACACTTGAAAAAGAACAGAAATGACTGAAATAAACAGAAATAAAACAGAAATAAAAGGACACTCCTCTTATTTACAGAACATCAATTTATTTTGTTAGCATCCCTGGACAATAGGTCATGAGAACCATTCCCAAATTCCTGATGAGAAAACAAACATTAAAATAATAATAATAATAATAATAATGAGCAGTGTTTAGCCAGAAGTTAAGAGGAAAAGAATAGTAAGAAGGACTTGTGATTCTCTTCAGTGTTGACCCTGCTGTGACCTGAGGTGGCACAATGCCACACGCAGAATGCCTAGTACTCATGGGACGGGATGCTCAGTTTGAATCCAGTTCTGGGCTACACACCCACTTCCCTAGATCATCTCCTTGTAACCCTTCAATAACCTACAAGAGGGGTAGAATTATCATACCTCCCACACTACAGATGAGAATACTACAGTTGAGAGAGATGAAGACCTTTCTCTAAAGTTACAGACTGAGAAAGTAGTGGAGAAGAGATTTCAACCAGAAAGTACTGCAGCAGAGACTTCAACCAAGGCCAGTGCATGGTCAGGACCATTCCTGAAGCTGATCAACATGTGACACTAAACCAGAAAGGGACTAAAGGACATAGAAACACTATAATTTCACTATCACAATGTTTACCTTATTGGTAGGCAAACTATGGCCTTGTGAACCACAGTGCGCCAATGTGTTGACCTATTATCTTTGGCATCGTTCCCGAGACAACAGCAGGGTTGAATCATTGCAAAAGACAGTATATGGCCCACAAAGACAAAAATATTTACCCTCCACTCCTTTACAAAAGAGTTTGCCAGATCTCTCCGGCTTAGCAATTCATAAAGGAAGAAACAAATGTGTTCCCTACTGAGATGGAGAATAATCTAGGCCAGAAATTTTTAATCGATGTTCCATGGATCACTTAAATAGTTCATGAATGGGATTCAGAGAGACCTTTAACTAGAGGCAAATAAAAGAAAAGTATGATCTCCACGTTTTCAGGTATTTTGAAGATCTGGGGCTTGGAGGGGAATTGACCAAAATGTGTTATTACAATATTACTTACTCCAAACAAATGCAAAATTCTGGGCTGTTACCAGGCCGAGCTAGAGTGACCCTCTTCCCAGGTTAGGGTATCAGAGCAGTTCCTTGTTATAAAGAATTAAAGAAAAGACAGTTGGCAGCGATGATGATGAACCAAGCCCTCCCTCTTGTTCTCTCCCCCCTCATTTTTTTTTTACACCAGGCTTAGTTTTAGTTAGAAAACATAAAGCAAAAAAATAAGCATTAGCAAAGCTTATGTATTCTTTTATATTAAATTCGGGTTCAAAGTTTGGCTCCTCCTCGTCACGGCTAGCTCAGTTTGGACCAATTACTCTCTTCCATGATGGCTTCTTTTTTTTTTTTTTTTTTTCCATGATGGCTTCTTATGCTGTTGTGTGTAAGGTCCTTGCCTGTGGAACTACAAGGCTGCGAGGGGGCCTTGCATCTTTTCCTCTGTTAAATGGTCACCAGATACCCAAAATGGTGATTGTGAGGCTAGCTAGGACATCTGACGCTAGGTGAGCCCAACAGTAAAAACATTTCCCAGAACTCGGACTGGAAAGCACCCAACCCGCCTTGACCGATTACAAAGCGATAATAAATCATTGCACTATGCTATCGTACATAACCAGCTACTCCTGCTTCTGTAAAAGAATAAGCTTACTGCTGTCGCTTTGCTATTGAATGGAGACATAGCCAGCAGGGTTTGTTTGTTTCTTTGGAAACATGCCCACCGGGCAAGTTTCGTCTCTTTAAAAAAACCCAGACCACCCTAGGGTTGGTCGGGCCCTCGCAGAGACCAGACTTTAGCGAGTGGTCGCTAGCCAGCTATAATAAACCTCTCATTTAACCCTTAATGGTGTTGGCAGTGACTCACTGAGCACGCCCTATAACATTTGGGGACTCATCCAGGATCCAGCGCTCAGTTCTCACCACTAGTTCCCACTGGCCTTGGGAGTTCGATAGCCAGCGGGTGTACGGGGGACAAACCTCCGGGGTGGCTGACGAAGTTCTTTCACTTCGGCTGGGGGGATCCTTAGTAAGGCCCTGCACCCACAGCTTTGGGCAGACTCATAACACCATAGACAGGTCCTGAGAGGCACCTGGTTCACCTCCCGAGATAAGTCAGTGGTAGTGTGCCCAAGTCTATATGGGCCAATAGGAAACTGGATACAGTGTTAACTCCTAGGCCTAGGGTCCCAGTGAGACATCTCTGAGCAGATGGGTCTGCTGTCTGTCTCTGGGCCCAACAGTCTGTTTTATTTGTTCTCTGTCTCTGTTGTCTCATTTTCTATCATGTGTTGTCTGTACTAAGAATAATAGAATAGCAATGTTCCAACGTTTCCACCCTAACCCTCCTTGAACTAGTCCTCTGTTATTTTAAAAGATTTTCAGGATGAAGCCCGGAAGTCTGGGGACCAGGTCCACAAAGGGAAACTACCCATGTTTTGTCCCCTAGAGTGGCCAACCTTTAAGGTTGGATGGCCTTAAAGGGACTTTTGATCTGGTAGCAACTATAAGAGTTCAGAATATCATCTTTGGAATTCTGGGCCACCCAGATCAGATCCCACACATCGTGGCCTGGAGGCTCCTGGTTGAAGATCAGCCACCTTGGACAAAAAGGGCCCTGACACGGGGCTCCTCACCCTCTAACTCCTCCTCCATTCTTGTTTCAAAGGCAGTTCCTGACAAAAGACCCCCAGTCCTACAGAACCCTCCAGAAGACTCAGACATGTCCCCGCCTTATCATACAAGCCCAAGGTGAGATGTTAGAGGGCCACACATGGACTGGTTCCTCTTACTAGCTCGTGCACCCACTGGTTCCCCGGTTAGCCCCACCTGCGTCGTATCCCCCTCCCTATAAACAGCCTACAAGCCTGGACTTTGCTTCCTGGACCATGGCCCTGGAGGAAGACCCAGCCCCGGACCCCATTCTGCCAATCCTTCCCTTGAGACAGGCTCCAACCCTGGGTGGTGGAGGCGAGAGAACGGACCCCTGACCCTTCATGGTCTATGTCCCATTCTCCACCAATGATCTATATAATTGGAAAAACCAAAATCCTTCCTTTTCTGAAAAACCTCAGAGTTTGATCTCCCTGTTGGAGACCTTGTTCTTTACGAATCAGCCCACCTAAGATGACTGTCAGCAACTCCTCCAAAACCTCTTTAACTCCGAAGAAAGATAGCGCATCCACCAAGAGGCCAGGAAACTTGTTTTAGGACCTGCAGATATCACCCGCCTAGAACAAGTCTTCCCCACTGAGAGGCCAAGCTGGGATCCTAACACTGAGCACGGTAGGGAGTCTCTCACCACCTAGGCTGGACTCTGTTGGGGAGGGGGGTCTCCGGGCAGTTGCAAGGTGGCCCACTATTTATCTAAGGTGAGTGAGGTTACTCAGGGCCCAGATGAATCACCCGCTGCTTTTCTGGAGCAGCTCCTGGACACCTATCGAGCGTACACACCCATAGATCCTGAAGCCCCAGAAAATCGGGGGGTCTTAAATATTACCTTTGTCTCCCAGCCACCCCCGATATTAAAAAAAAATTACAAAGAATCGAAGGCTTTGAGGGGAAACTTTTAACAGAGTTGATAGAGGTTGCACAGAAAGTTTATAACAACCGAGACAGTCCTGAAGATAGACAGGTTAAAAAAAACAAAACAAAACAGCCAAAGTTATAGTGGCAGCCCTTGAACAGGCAGGACCAAAAAAAGGAAGCTCAGAACTCAGTAAGAAGAGGGAGAGCACCGAAAGAAGACCCCCTTAGGAAAGGGCCAATGTGCCTACTGCAAAGAGATTGGACACTGGAAAAGCAAATGCCCCAATAAAAAGCCTAAAGCGGCGCCGTGCTCCAACTGGGGACCAACTGACATGGCTGGGGCTCTGCCACTAGCCCCCCGGAGCCCAGGGTAAAAGTGACTGTAGGGGGCAAGCCTATGGACTTTTTAGTAGACACTGGGGCCACATACTCAGTCCTCCAGCAAGCGAATGGCTCCTTAAATAACAAAAAGACTTTCATTCAAGGAACAACTGGGACACAGCTCTGTTCCTGGACTACGTACGGAACAAACAGTGAACTTAGGAAACGGAACTGTCACTCACTTGTTCCTAGTCATACCTGAATGTCCATACCCGCTTCGGGGAAAGAACCTGCTCCGTAAACTTCGGGCCAACATAAACTTTGAAGAAGTTTCCATTAATATAAAAAAGCCCCAGCGAACCCAGCAAAATTCTCCTTACCCTTCCGTTGGGGGAAGAATACCTGGTTTTAGGGGAGAGACCACAACCGTCAAATCCGAATCTCCTCTCCCAGCTGCAAGTTGAATAACCCGGCGTATGGGCAGAAAATAATTCCCCAGGGCTGGCAAAACACCACCACTGATAATAGTCCAACTGAAAAGCCAGGCTGTTCCAGTCCAGGTAAAACAATACCCACCAATACCATTAGAGGCCTGCAAAGGAATTGAAAACCACATTAAACGCCTCCAACAGGCTGGGATCCTAGTTCCTTGTCACTCGTCTTGGAACACCCTGCTACTCCCGGTCAAAAAGGCAGGGATAGGGGATTACAGGCCGGTACAAGACTTAAGAGAAGTCAAGAAGCGGTTGAGGACATACACCCTACCGTCCCTAAACCCTACACCCTCCTAAGTGGGCTCCGACCTGAAAGATATATGTATACAGTGCTGGACCTAAAAGGTGTCTTCTTTAACATTCCACTGGATAAAGTGAGCCAGCCCCTGTTTGCCTTTGAATGGACTGACCCTGAAAAGGGAGAGAGTGGCCAGCTAACCTGGACACAACTCCCCCAGGGGTTCAAAAACTCCCCCACCCTGTTTGATGAAGCACTCCATTGAGACTTCCAAGCCTTACGACATGAAAACCCGAATGTAACCCTCCTCCACTATGTGGATGACCTCCTGTTGGCTGCAAGTTCTGAGGATGACTGCCTCCAAGCCACCAAACATTTGCTGGGCACATTGCAGGCACTGGGCTATGGAGTGTCAGCAAAGAAGGTGCAACTGTGTACCCGCCCCCCACCCCCATGGGTAGCCTACTTGGGATACGTTCTCCAAAGAGGTAAGAGAATCCTATCTGAATGGCGCATTCAGGCCGTCACCCATATCCCGACCCCCAGAAATAAGACGTCCGTGAATTCCTGGGGGCTGTGGGGTACTGCTGCTTATGGATCCCAAGGTTTACTGAGATTGCCAAACCCCTATATGCAATCACAAAAGAGCCTAAAAAAGACTTCAGTTGGACTCAGGAGGGAGAACAAGCCTTCCAGGCTCTCGTTTGAGAGAGACCTTGGTATCAGCCCCAGCCCTGGCCCTCCCAGACGTAAGAAAACCATTCCATCTATTCGTGGACGAAAGACAAGGGGTTGGCCCGGGGAGTCCTGACCCAGAGACTAGGTCCATGGAACAGACCGGTAGCCTATCTGTCAAAAAAAATTAGATCGGCGGCGGCAGGATGGCCCTCTTGCTTGAGAGCTATCGCTGCCACCGCCCTGCTTGAGATTCTGACAAGTTAACTTTGAGCCAAGATCTGCTCATCACAGCCCCCCACACAGTATAGGCCCTTCCGTGAGGAGCCCCTGAAAGATGGATGTCCAATGCCTGAATAATCCACTACCAGGTGTTGCTCCTGGATCAGCCCCGCATTAAGTTCCAACAGACCACAGCACTCAACCCTGCCACCTTGCTGTTTGAGGCAGACTTAACACGACCCAACATGACTGCTTAGAAATGGCCAGCACTCTTCAAAGGCTGCGAGCAGACCTGACTGACGTCCCTTGGCCAAAACCCGACCTACTCCTGTTCTTAGATGGCAGTAACTTCGTTCGCAATGGTGTCAGGTATGCGGGAGCAGCAGTGACACTACAAGAGACCCTATGGGCAGAATTTTTATCCCCAGGGACCTCAGCCCCCAAACCTGACTTAATCGCCCTGATGAAAGCCCTAAAGTTCGGTGCCAAGCAGACTGTAAATATCTATATGGACAGCCGGTACGCATTTGCCACTGCCCATGTCCATGGGGCTATTTACAGAGAAAGGGGGTTATTCACAGCCGAGGGCAAGGACATCAAAAATAAAACTGAGATCCTAGGTCTCCTTGCAGCCATCTGGGCCCCAGAAAAGGTGGCTATAATCCATTGCCCTGGTCATCAAAAGGAGCAGTCGGTAACCAGCTGGCAGATCAGGCAGCTAAAGAGGCTGCCCTCCAAGGAGCCATTTGCCTGCTGACGCTCCCTCCTCTGGTGCTGCCCGAACCTCCTGCCTACTCCAAGGGGGAGCTCAGACAGTCCAGAAGACAAAGACCACTAAGGACCTCCACGGATAGATATGGCTCCAGGATGGTAGAGCCTTCCTTCCACGAGCCCTGGTAAACAACTTCTACAGCAACTTCATAAAGGAATTCATTTGGGAAAAACCATACTAATCAGAAAAAAATTCTTCCTCCCCTGTAAGACTCGACCACCCAAGAGGGCGCTCAGCTGGGAGCCTTGGAACACCACACCTGTCAAGGAAAACTCTGAGACCAGTTTTATGCAAAAGCAAAGGGTTTATTCAAGCATGCTCGGGCTCACAGTCTGACCCCAAACCAGTCAGCGGCTGAGAGCCCCGAGTTCTTTCGGGGGTGGCCTTATATAGAACTACATTGTCCGTTACAGCAAAGCCCACGCATCGACAGCCAATTACTTTGTAACAAATCATACATTTCATCAATCATCGCAAGCTGCGTTTGTACATTTTTCAGGAAGAAAGCTTTTGACAGGTGGCTAAGGGTGGCAGTTTCGGTTGGAAGCTTTGGACAGGTTGCCAGGGGTGGCGGTTTTGGTTGGGTCCCTACCTTCAGACAGTGGAGTTTGTGGCCTGGTTTTAACGTCCAGGAGAGTGGGGGCCCTACAGCAGCCCTTCATTCCCCCCTTTTCTTTTTGCACTGATTTTAATCTTAAAAACTATGGGGTCTCAGTGGTCCGGAGGGCCTGGTACTGTTGGGTTCCTAGATTTATACTCCAAACTTAGTAACAGCCAAAAACCCGTTAAAATATGCCATGACCAATTTTAATTACCCGGGAAAAAGTAGAAGAAAGTTTACAATCAGAACCAATTTTACATAGACGGAAAAGTGCTCATAGTCACCTTTAAACATAGACGGTTACTCAGAAGCTTCCATATTAGGCAACAATAAAAGTGACAACCAAGTTACTGTCTTTTGAGTTTTAGCTGCAGTCCATGGTCGGCAGGGTCCATCAGCAGTGGCATCCATCTCTGGAGGGCGTTTTTATTTTCAGCTTCTTAGTCATGGCATGTGTGAATCCAGGTCCTGATGCCTTTTTTTTTATTGCCATGGGGGTGGTTGGGAGGACAGTAAATGTCCCCTTTAACGAGGTTTCAAGTTTTTCACCTGGTGGTGATGCGCCCAGACTAAATTTACATAGGGTGTGCTCCATGCCCTAAGGAGGGTGAAAGGAAGGAGATCATCCATCTATTGCCAGTCTTAATTAACTTTGTCAAGGTCTCTTAGAGTCTGGTTTATTTATTTACTTGTCCAGAACTCTGGAGGAGGTAGGCACAGTGCAACTTTTAATTTGTGTCCATGGCCTTGGCCAACGCTTGTGAGACTGAACTTACAAATGCGGGGCCGTTATCTGACGGATCACCAGAGGCAACCCAAACCTAGGAATTTTTTTTTTAGCAGCTTTTTGGCTATCATCCCTGCCATTTCGTGTTTGGTGGAGAAGGCCTCTTTCCAGCCTGAAAAAGTATCCACAAAAACTAACATGTACTTGTGCCCACATTTTCCCTGTTTTAATTTTGTAAGATCTTTTTAATAAATTCCTGGTTTTCTACCCCCTTTTTTTTCCGTCTGGTTTTTCCTGCAGTCTTTACCTGACATTGAGCACATTTATTTACCACATCCTGAGCCATATGCCCTAGCTTGGAGACCTGGAACTGTTTATATACAATTTCTCAAGTTTGCACGTCCCTAAATGAGTGCTCTGATGTATTTGGCTTACTAGCTTTTTCCCCAGTCCTCAAGGAAGAACTACTTTTCCTGTCCTGGTTTTAGCCCAATCCCTTTTGTAAAGAGTTCCATGTACATGGAGAGTAGCAATGGCACACCTGCTCTCCGTGTAGATGTTGGCGGCCTTACCCTTGGCCATCTGCAGTGCCCCAGTGAGCACAATCAACTCTGCTTTTTGCGCGAGGTTCGGAGAGGGGGCAGGGCTGCCTTTTAGAGCTCCTGCTCAGGAGAGACCATGCAGCCTCTGCATACCTTTTCCCATCAGCTACGTAGCTGCTCGCTTCTGTAGCACCGCCAGGGGCCAGAAAGTCACTTTCAGTTGGTTGAGGAGGGTCTTGACACCTGGTTACTCGGGCCTTTGTCTTTGACCAGGAGGGCCTTAGCAGCAACTGTCCAGATGAGCTGGCCCTGGAATTCTTCCTGTGGGTCAGACCGCTTAAAAGTAAAGAGACTCCCTTGCTAGACGTATGCAGAAGACACATCCTGGAGATCTAGGACGGTAGACACAGTTTTCTTGGGGCCCAGGAGGGAGAGTAAGGGTATAGGGGTTAGGCACAGTCTGACGGATATCTTCTGATCCCTTGTTTTGCTCCCCAGGGGAGGGAGTACTGTCGCTTTTTACTGTACCAGTACTGGAGGCCGTCCCTCGGCCTAGGCCAGAAGGCTTTTTCGCTCCCCAGATTTCAGGAAATTCAACCTGCAGGGCTTGGAGAAGGCCTCCCTCCCCTCGCTCTTCTGGTTTTGAGGCTGAATCTTAAAGGAGGTGTTTATCCCCTGCTGTCACAAGCATCTACTCAGCGGGTTGCCTCAAAGCCTTTTTTTTGACCATCTATTTGTCTTTGTCCACTTCATGTACTGCCAAAGTCTTAACTATTTTTCCCTGTTGTTGACTACCTCTTCTGCTATGTTTACTAATTTAGCCAAGTTTTTCTTATGTCTGAGGCTGACTGGCTAGGAAAGAGTAGGTTAATTGCTCTCTGGTTTTTGGGTGCCTCAGGGTCAATCGGGCTGTACATTTTATAGGCTTTTTTTTTTTTTTTAATTTTTATTTGACAGAAATACAGCCAGAGAGGGAACACAAGCAGGGGGAGTGAGAGAGGGAGAAGCAGGCTTCCCGCTGAGCAGGGAGCCCGATGTGGGACTCGATCCCGGGTCTCCGGGATCATGACCTGAGCTGAAGGCAGTCGCTTAACCAACTGAGCCACCCAGGCGCCCCTTCCCCAAAATTTTTCATGAGGGGCAAGAGCAACTTAGGGAGTTTGAAATTAAAATTTGATAATGAAGATCATACAAAGTGACGTCCTATGTTTAGTGCTTCTGAAAACTTACTAGGCACACAGTCTTCTAAAAGTAAAGGGCTGTAATATTTTAACTTTTGATTCAAAGTTCATAAACTGAGGTCACCTCGTTTTTGTCCTTGATATTAAATTTTAGTATTTTGCTTTATTTTTTGGTTTTTACTCTAGCACTTAAAAAAGTTTTTTTTTAAATTTAATTATTTGACAGAGTGAAACACAGCTAGAGAGGGAACATAAGCAGGGAGACGCAGGCTTCCTGCCGAGCAGGGAGCCCGATGTGGGGCTCGATCCTGGGTCTCCAGGATCATGACCTGAGCCGAAGGCAGTCGCTTAACCAACTGAGCCACCCAGGTGCCCCTATATTAGCTTTCTTCAGAGGCCATGGTAAGGAGTTTGAATTTCATTCTGAATAGGATAGCAATTTCTCAAAACATTTTGAGCAGGGAGTGACATAACCCATAATTACAATTTATGGCACAATCCAAGTTAGGTAAAATCATATGCAAATTACTTGCTTCTTTCTCTCCTCCCAATTCTGTCTGTATTCTTATACTTTGGTGAGTATTCTCTTGTATTTGTTTTAAATTTTTTTTTTTAAAGACTTTATTTGACAGAGAGAAACATAGCCAGAGAGGGAACACAAGCAGGGGGAGTGAGAGAGGGAGAAGCAGGCTTCCCGCCTAGCAGGGAGCCCGATGTGGGACTCAATCCTGGGTCTCCGGGATCATGACCTGAGCTGAAGGCAGTCGCTTAACCAACTGAGCCACCCAGGCGCCCTCTTGTATTTGTTTTAAATGTCTTTAAACATATGAATCCATTGATAGGGTTTTTTTTTATTTTTTATTTTTTTTTTTAAGATTGATTTTATTTATTTGACAGAGAGAAACACAGCTAGAGAGGGAACACAAGCAGGGAGAAGCAGGCTTCCCACTGAGCAGGGAGCCCGATGTGGGGCTCGATCCCGGGTCTCTGGGATCATGACCTGAGCCGAAGGCAGTCGCTTAACCAACTAAGCCACCCAGGTGCCCCCATTTTATAGGCTTTAACAAGTCTTCCACAAAAGCCCCTGGGGACTCATCCTTATTTTGAGTCACCATACTAAGTTTAGATAAACTTATGGGCCTTCTTAGAGCGGCCCAGAGTGTCCCCCCCCCCCAACAGAGCCTGGCGGTGGAAATGGAGACTCTCCCTACCTTTACAGAAATTTTCTTGCAGATGAAACTCATTTTGCAAGATAATCAATTGTAAAAACTTCAGAAACAGACATTGCTAATGTTCCAATTTGAGAGTTACCACAATAGGACTGATAAGGGAGCTTAGTTATTCCGACACACAACATTTCAATAGTCAGAACACTTAATGATGATCTTGTATTGGTACATTAAAAAAGTTTTAATTAAACTTAAATTAATTAAAACTTTTTTAATGTACCAATACAAGACCTCCAGAATAGTTATAGCATTTATTTAAATGTAACCCGAAATTTTTTATTTGTTTAACAGTACTTCCCAAGTTACTTAGTAAACCATATAAAAGGCCTAGTAAATTAAGACTTCATTCATGATTTAAATCTCGGGAAGTATGGTAAAACATTACAGTTTTAGAGCACAAGCCTAAATAAGATTAGATGTAAATCACAGAAACTGGTTTCTCCTGGTAGGCAAAGAGAAAGCAACTGTTAACCTTTTTTTAACAAGAGCAGACCAACAATGGGAGAAAACCTTGCCCTTTGAACAAAGAGAAGGCAGAGTTTTAATTTTATTTTTTAAAACCCTATTTTACCACATACAGAGTTTTTTATTTCCATTTTTAGTTACAGTCAGAATTTTTCACCTTTTAGAAACCTTAATTTTCAGTTAAGACTAAGGAGTAACCGATCGTAAACTGTTACACCAGAATTTAGTTTTTCCCCGTTGGGCTGCCCGCCAGAGCCTCCTGCTCATGCTGGGCGGAGTTGCTGGGGCCCCAGGAACCTCTGGCATGGGCTCCGCAGCCCAGCAGGGTGTTTCGCTCCCGCTGGCCTCCGGGCCCCCAGACGCAGCTTTTCACCAGTTGGTGGGCCCCTCAGCCACAGTGCAGCACCCGACAGCTCAGAGTGCTGCTGCCTCTCCGGCCAGAAGTGCACAATCTGGGACAGTGGGTTCACTGGGCTTCCCTCCCATTGTGAACGGTGTCACAGACAAAGACAGACAAAGGGTGGTGCACTCTCAGGTGCTGTCCTGCTCGAGTCCCTCGCGGGAACTTCGGGGCGTCTTAGCTAAGGTCTGTCCGTATAAACCCCGGACCAGGTTACCCCCGTGGGGGTAAATGACCTTTATGCCGTATGACGCCCCGCGAGACTCAGGGTGCAGCCCACTCAGACTCCGTAGCCAAAGCGGTGGAGCCGTACAGACACACTCACACACTCAGGCACTCTTCACATTCAGACAGGTTGGACACCCCTCCTGGGTGCCCCAGACTAATGGGGGGGTGATCAGCCCCCTTTTAACTGCCTAGGTTGGGGGACTTAAACCCCTACAGGTAGGTACCTCCAGATAGAAGTTCTCCTTTGCTGGCCAGGGTGAATCCGAAAGTGAAACAGGTTAGGAAACACAATTCGCAGGGGCAGGGAACACAGAACACAGAAACATAATTTATAGGTGCGCTTCAGGCCACTCCGCGGCTAAGGCTAATCAGATGGGCTGGATTAACAGCCCCAGGCAGGCGTGCCCCAGGCCGCTCCGCGGCTAAGGCTAATCAGATGGGCTCACTCCCAAACTTCAGACCAATGTTGTAGAGTCAGGGACAGCGGCGTGGAGGTGCCCTGGCCCATGTTAGTGGACAAGGAAACGTACAGAATGAGACTGACAAGGGAAACACACAACACACAAGACGAGCAGCGCGGCACCAGATCGGTAGCAAACCAAAAATACAAAGTCAGATGGGAGCGGCCGGAAGGCCAGGCCCTCCCCGGGGAGGAGAGAGATTCCTTTTCTCCCCTCCCCGCAGAGGACCCTGAAATTAGATTGCAGGGCGGGACCAGGGGTCTCAGGGCATGTCTGCCTTCCCCATTGGTCCAATACAGATTCAGGTCCTGTACAGGCACAAAATACAGATTTAAAAACTGGCCAGACAAGAACACAGATAACGGTGAGACAAACAACAACAGACTGACTTAAGTCTTACCCAGAAGGAGGTTTCTAGGCGTCCCTGGAGCTCCATCACCACCGGGACGTACCCGGGGCTGTGACCTGTGGTTCAGGAACACATCTGTTCCGCACGGTCGGGAGGGACAGTGATTGGACTTACGCCTGGGTCACTTCCCCGATCTGACAGTCACACCGAAACCAGATTCCCTGAAGCCGGCAACTGACTAGCAATCGCACTGAAAAGGCGCCTATTTACCCGGAAAGGTCTTGTCAGTGAGATCCTGATCAGGTGGGGTTCGTGGCTCCTGATCTCGGTGGAACCTCCAAATGTAAGAGTCGACCACACAAGAGGGCGGTCAGCTGGGAGCCTGGAAAACTCTGAGAGACCAGTTCCATGCAAAAGCAAAGGGTTTATTTGAGCATGCTTGGGCTCACAGTCTGACCCCAAACCAGTCAGCGGCTGAGAGCCCCGAGTTCTTTCGGGGGTGGCCTTATATAGAACTACATTGTCCGTTACAGCAAAGCCCGCGCATCGACAGCCAATTACTTTGTAACAAATCATACATTTCATCAATCATCGCAAGCTGCGTTTGTACATTTTTCAGGAAGAAAGCTTTTGACAGGTGGCTAAGGGTGGCAGTTTCGGTTGGAAGCTTTGGACAAGTTGCCAGCGGTGGCGGTTTTGGTTGGGTCCCTACCTTCAGACAATGGAGTTTGTGGCCTGGTTTTAACGTCCGGGAGAGTGGGGGCCCTACAGCAGCCCTTCACCCCCACTTAGCCCAGCTCACCCAAGATATCACTCAAGGGTGTGTAGCCTGTCAGCGGACTAACAGCACAAAAGTCAGTATAAACACCCCAGGCCCCCCGAGACCACAGACTGACCCCCGGTAGACACTGGGAAACAGATCTTACAGAAATCAAGCCAGGTCAGTATGGTTATAAATGCCTCCTAATTCTGGTAGACACATTCTCTGGATGGGTAGAAGCATTTCCTACCCAAACTGAAACTGCACAGGTAACTGTTGAAAAAAATTTAAATGACATTATCCCATGATATGGGCTACTCATTTCTGTGGGATCTGATAATGGCCCCACCTTTATATCTTTTTTTTTTTTTTTAAAGAGTTTATTTATTTGACAGAGAGATCACAAGTATGCAGAGAGGCAGGCAGAGAGAGAAAGGAGGAAACAGGCTCCCTGCTGAGCAGAGCCTGACGCTGGCCTGGATCCCAGGACCCTGATATCATGACCTGAGCGAAGGCAGAGGCTTTAACCCATTGAGCCACCCAGGCGCCCCCCCACCTTGATATCTTAAATTACTGAAGGAATTGCTAAATCACTGGGGATCAATTGGAACCTACATTGTGCATATCACCCCCAGAGCTCAGGCCAGGTAGAAAGAATGAATCAGACCTTAAAGGAGACCCTAACTAAATTATCCATAGAGACGGGCGAGGGGTGGGTGACGCTCCTTCTCTTTTCCACCTTAGGGCATAATGTATGCCATACATACGGGATTTAACTCCATTTGAGATTCTACTTGGCAGACCACTGCCACTGCTTCCCAAAGTTGGGCTAGAGATAGTATCAGAAACCTCTAATCATAACCTGCTTCAGTCATTACAGGCTCTTCAAAAAGTTAAAAAAAAAGATAAAGAAAATTCGTGCGTGCAGCCATCCAAGGACCTGTTCTGCGGAGCCCCACCCCTTCCAGCACTGGGACCAAGTGTGGATCAAGAGACATAAGGTCGAAACTTTGAGCCCCAAGTGGAAGGGCCCTCACCTGGTAATCTTGACTACCCGCACGACAATAAAGGTCGACGGCATCATGGATACACCACTCGCAGGTGAAAAAGGTTGCTGCCTCTCCAGAAGACGGGACACCATCATAGCCTGAGACATGGAAAGCTGCCAGACCCAACGCTGGACAAGACCCACTAAAGATAAGACTTTGTTTCAAGATTCATTTATGCACCAAGGAGCAAGTAAGGCATTTAAGATTCAGGGGCTGGGCCTACAAGCAATAAATTCTGATATTGACCCTGCGGCAGATAAAGACCAGGACCCTCCCTTCACTTAACTCTACCTTCAGGTCATTAACTCCTCAACGAGCGGCAGCTGCCCCAGCCCATACCTATTGAATCAGAAACTCCGGATGCAGAGACCAGCTACCTGTGGTTTAATTCACCCCACTGGATGCACCCTCAACTTCGCTTAACCACAGGCTAAAACAACCTTTTTCGAGGGCATATAAGGTGGCAGACGCTATGCCAAGCATTCAACAGGTGCGCCTCCTTGACAGGTCTAATTAACTACAGGCGTTAAGCTTAGTCTGATCTCGAAAGTGCAGGAGCTGAATCAGTATGTAAACACCCCTCAGGCCAAAAAAGCTCAGACCCGCTAGCAAACCAACCTGCTAGCAAACCCGCGGCTTTCACTGCCTCTTCCCCAGTCCCTGGACCTCTGTCAGCACAGCCAGTTTAGAATTCGGGAAGCGGCGCCAAGGTTTTAAGGGGGAAAACTCCAAATCTGGGACGTCCATAAAGCGCATCAGTCCCAAATCCCCCTTGCACCCAAGTCCTTGAAGAGGTGTCCCGTGTGCCTGGAACCAAAGGCTCGAGAAAACTGTTTAAGGTTTTACTTTAACACGGTAACAAAGCAGGGCCCTGAGAAAGAAGACGCAAGAGACATAGGGTTCACGGAGGGAGGGCAGACGAATGGCGCCCGTCCAGGCCTATAGTGTACCCCGCACCCGCTCAGGAAGACATAAACCCAAATTCGTAGCCCAGAAAACTGGGAGGGCCACTCACCTCAGGGCTGCGGAGAAGAAACCGCTGACTGGACGAAAGGCTCCAGCCAAGGCGCGGACTGGGGTTCTTATCCTTCAAGGCAGGTCCACTGGCAAAGCCGGGGGGGTGGAACAATGGAGCAAAGCGTAATGCGCAGGCGCAGTTTAAAGTAGTGCGGGACCAGCACCCCTCTGCGTTTGGACTCGCCCATCTCGTCTCCAGGGCAGCACGCAGAATGCCGGAAGAAGCGCAGGGCGCTGATTGGCTGAGCAATTAGAGTTCTTATTGATTAGGCCTGGAAGTGGAGAGCGTGGCAAAGCAAAGGGTTTGGCCAACCTAACTGCCTGTAGGGACTGTTATGAAATAACTTGTTTCTTCCACCTGAGAAAACAGACCATATCCTCCCTCTCCAGGCGATTGCTTATGGTTTTAAAATTCCACATCCCGAAATTCCAGCCATGAGACTCCTTAACACCAGTTCCCCTCTTCCTTCCATCAAGTTAGGCCTGTGGTTCTTCAACTTTAGCATTGGAATCCCCTGGAACGCTTGCTGAAACACATTCCTGAGCTGCACACACACGCCTGCTTCTGTGCCTCTGGATGACGCCCCAAATTTTGCATTTATCTCAAATTTTACCAGGTGATGTGGATGTTGCTGATCAGGAACCACGCTTTGCAAACCTGTATGCAGAGGAGCTGTGCATCTCTGATCTCAGGTGAATCACAGCTATTCTTTGACTTCTAACCCTTCATACCTTCTCAGGAATCTTTCTCAGTAGCTTCCGCGTTCAGGATAGAACTTGGAAATACTTTCTAAATGATATGAGCTAAAGGCTGAAAGTAGTGGAGACTGAAGAATGCCTTCCAAACCCTGAGGCTTTTTCTGCCCAGAATGATGGCAGCAGTTAGTGTTCTAATCTTTGGTGAAAAAAACTGACAAGGTTCCCTGTTAGGGAAAGAGATATGCCAAATACCTGGCAGAAAAGAAGGCCTCCCAATAAAAGAGCTATCTTAGTGCCTTATTTCTTCTAAACAAAGTTCAATGACCAGTAACTCCCTGCTGAGGATCCAATTTATTCCGTGCTAACTGCTGTTTACAAATTCACCAATGCAACCCGGCCCAATTTAACTAATGATTGCTGGTTCTGCTTAGACCCCCGCCCTCCCTACTATGTAGGGATTGGGGTCAAATCTTCTATAGGAACTAATATCATCCAAGTCCAAAGGATTAACCTGACAGAGGTACAAGCTCAAGGCCTATGTCCATGGGGAGGTCACCCTTCTCTGACTCTGGGAGATCTATAAGGACAGGGCTCCTGCATACACTCCCCAACCTACACTCCGAGCCTGTCACCTTACTGAGCTTCCTGCACATCAGTGCTTAATATCACTGGAGACCAGAACCTTGAAGACCCTGATTCTGTCCTCATAGCCCCACCAACTACATGGTTTGTCTGCACTTTAGGAATCACTCCTTGTGTCACCCTCCAACTTCTCCAGAAGGCCAACCCTCCTAAATTATGTATATTAGTATACATAGTTCCCCAGGTTTATATCTACAGAGGAACTGAGGGAAGGGAACACCTGAATCTGGCCCAGCCTGCCAAAGCCAAATGAGCAGTTCCAATTTTAGTGCCCCTCCTTATTGGGCTTGGAATAGCCTGCTCCACCGCTGTAGGCACAGCCTCTTTAATAGTGGCAGATAAAAACCTCAAAGATCTAAGCCAACAAGTAGATAAAGATCTAGGACTTTTAGGAAGTTCTATATCCAGGCTTGAACAACAAAATAGATGGTGCCTCGACTTGCTCTTCCTTAAATAAGGAGGCCTCTATATGGCTCTAGGAGAAACTTGTTTCTACGCTAACCACTCAGGAGTCATTAGGAAC
Source organism: Spilogale gracilis (assembly GCA_004023965.1). Lineage (NCBI taxonomy): Eukaryota > Metazoa > Chordata > Mammalia > Carnivora > Mephitidae > Spilogale > Spilogale gracilis. The sequence goes on from PITA01005378.1 coordinate 24,070, forward strand.
ACCCTGGCTCTAGTTCAAGATAATTTCAAACAAAGAGAATTACAAAGGCAGGCCTCTAACAACTGGTTTCAATCTCTGCTCTCCTGGTCCCCTTGGCTCACAACTTTAATTCTGCAATAGCAGGCCCATTGCTGTTGCTATCATTGCGAATAACACTGGGACCATGCATAGTTCGAGGCATCCTAAACTATGTCAAAGATAGAATCCATGCAGTCAGAATTATGGTACTTAGAGCCCAATACAACCCTTTGGCTATGGAAGAGTCAATGGTTTAACTCAAGGTACAACTCAAGGGGGGAATGTTAAATGGTCACCAGATACCCAAAATGGCAGTTGTGAGGCTAACTAGGACATCTGACCCTAAGTGAGTCCAACAATATAAACATTTCCCAGAACTCGGGCTGGAAAGCACCCAACCCGCCCTGACCTATTACAAAGGAATAATAAATCACTGCACTGTGCTATTGTGCATAAGCAGCTACTCCTGCTTCTGTAAAAGAATAAGCTTACTGCTGTCGCTTTGCTATTGAATGGAGACGTGTCCACCTGCATATGTTCTGTTCCTTTGGAGACATACCCAGTAGGATTTGTTTTGTTTCTTGGAAACACGCCCACTAGGGCAGGTTTTGTCTCTTTAAAAACCCAGACCGCCCTATGGTCGGGGCCCTTGCAGAGACTGGACTCTAGCGAGTGGTCGCTGACCAGGTATAATAAACCTTTCATTGTTTAACCCTTAATGGTGTCGGCGGTGATTCACTGAGCGTGCCCTATAACACCTCCTAAAAATACATCACACTGTGGGTTCTGGGACTTGACTGAAAGTTGGACTTCTCCAACACAAAGGTCTGTCCTAAGACATTCTGTAAGACTGTTCACAGTACTGCCAAGCAAAACCACCCTGTGTAGTAAGAGAGGCCTTAATGAGACCCTATGTCCAGGGAACAGTCAATGAGCTCTCTGTTCAAAATAGAGGAGAAGCTGGAAGCCGGGCCTCTGCCAAGGGCATCACCTTATCTAGAACTATAACACATTTTTCTTACTCAAATCAGCCAGTTCCTGGTTTTGATCATTGCCACAAATTTCAGTTGTTTTCATCTTTCTGTATTCAGCTCAGGTCTATAACAGAACAGTTCTTGAAGGCTTGGGTTGTTCTTAGCAGCTGGCTTAAGGCTTATACTTACAGTCTTCCCCTGCCTCTGTCTACAGTGTTGCATTATGTTAAAGTGTGTTGATGTGTCTGACCCCCATGCCCTCCTCTACAGATAACCTCTCTCTCCCCTCCTCCCTTCCACCTCTCTCTTATACCCTAGACCACAGGGCACAGCAATCACTTGAAAACCTTATATATTGCTTATAGTACTGCCTTAGGCATCTTCACATAGTCATTTATTGCTACACTACACCCAAAATATAAACATGATTTTTCTTCTTCTAAGTTTTAAAATAAAGAAACTAAGGCAGGAGTGGTTAAGTAACTTGCCAAAGGTCACACAGCTATGAAATGGTGGTACTTGGAGAGGAGCCAGAAAGTCTAACTCCAGCCCCCACACTCAACCAGTAACAGTAATCTTCCTTCCAAGATTCTTGTAAATATTCATTTCAACTGATTCGAGCATGACTCAGCACAGATGAATCCATACAAACATCAGGTCTTAAAGAAGAAAGAATATTCTTAAAGGCTCACATTCTTAAAACTTTTCTTGGGACATACACAAATTATAATAGACAAAGTTTTCTAAAACTATCAAAAACTTTGATTTGCACTTTATACAAAATACCATTTGATCACCAAAGGCCTCCTAGGGCACAAAACCTCTTCAAGCACACGTGTGGAATTGTTGTGTTTTAGTAATCAGCTGTCACTTACTGCATACTTCCATCTAAAACACCAGAAGCCTCGGGATGCAAGGTCAATGAGCTTTTTTTTTCCTGTTTTTAAACTGCTGGCATCAGCCTTAGAGAATTTGAAAATGAACTTGTTTTCCTTGAAATAAACTGCTGCCTGCCAAAATCCACCCCCAAAGTTTCTCTGATTAAGCAGTAAACATCATTAGAAGACACAACCTCTGTTAGTACCTTGATTCAGGCAAAGGGTTTAACACAGGGCAGAACCATTTTAAGATCTCTCATAAAAGCACTGACTGCTGAAAGGAAAGAAAAAGAATCAAGCCAACAGAGACTAAGGCGAAGTTGTATTACTGAACTTCCATGCCCCTGTGTTTACAGAATGACCTCAGCATGGGTAGCAAGAGGGAACAAGTCCATTGTAGTCTGGGAGAACTGCCTTGAAGGTAAAAGGATGTGACAGAGACTGAACAGAACCTGGGACCTTAAGGTGAAAAAATATTCATAAAAAATCAATAGGTCTCTACAGTACCCACTGTGGTAATGATGATGACGCTATAGTAATAATAAATAAGCTAATAAGACATGCAGGCCAGGGGTGCCTGGGTGGCTCAGTTGGTTAAGCAGCTGCCTTAGACTCAGGTCATGATCCCAGCACCAGACTCTCTGCTCAGCGGGGAGTCTGCTTCTCCATCTCCCCCTGCTCGTGGGTGCAGACATTCTCTCTCTCAAATAAATAAATAAAATACTGGGGGAGAAAAAAAAAAGATATGCATGCCAAACTAAATTTTTCTATTAAAAAAAAATGTTAGAGGCGCATGGGGGGCTCAGTCATAAAGCATGTGCCCTCGCCTCAGGTCATGATCCTAGTGTCCTGGAATTGAGACCTGCATCGGGCTCCCTGCTCAGCCTGCTCTCCCTCTCTAGCTCTTCCATGCTTGTGCTCCCTCTCTAGCTGTCTCTCTTGGTCAAATAAACAAATAAAATCTTCAAAAATAAATTAGTTAAAATAAATTACAAATTAAAAAAATTTAAAGTTAAATTGCCAAGTAGCAAAATCAAATATGTTTTAAGGTAGTAGAAGAGTGCAGTGAACATCTGTCTTATTGTGCATTTGTTTGCTAGTTTATTCATTCATTCGTTTGTTCGTTCCCTCTTGGCAGCCAGAGTCTGGGCCCCTCCTCCAATACTTGGATTTCCTGTGGGGAGTTTGCTCTTGTCTCACTCTGTGAAGTCTTAGTGCAACCCCAAGGTGCTTGGCCTGCCCTAACTCCCTAAAAGTCAGAGGGGCTTCTTTGGCCAATCATTCATCTTAGGGCCATGGCAGAGACAAAGGACAGGCACGTGACCTATAGCTCAAAGCTCCACCAATATACTTAATTTCCCCAGGGCTTAATGTGAAGATTAAAAAAAACCTCGTGTAAATTTACCTATTTGTTCCTGGTAGGGTGCTCGAGTGCTATCAAGACAGACTATCCTGATGCCTGCTTCCTGTCTGCTCCATGCCAATTTCTTTACTGGCCCTTCAATTTCCATATTTTGCCTCCAGAGTACAAGTGTTGAGTATCAGCTGAGCAGAGAACCAAATAAAAACCACACTGACTGAATTGGGTAACTGAGTCATAAGTAAGGACAGAAGGTGGAAGAGGACAGACTGTGAATCCCTGCAAATCCAGAAAAATACTGTTGGGATCCCGGTGAGGCAGCGCCAGGGAATCCAGGTGTAGGTCATCACCAAGGCATTAGTGAGGTGGCCTGAGCCCCAGAAAGCACAGAACGATGAACAATAGTCCCAAAGAATGTTTATACTTTACGACAAGTTTAGGGCTTTCAGGTGACCTTGTTATATTCAGAAACAGCTTCTGTACCACATCAAAACCCACCAGGAGACAACAAAAAGTCTTCTATTTCTTTGTTCACAATTAATGTTCAGAATAAGGCAAGTAGATCACAGATCACAAATTAATGTCCTGGGAGAGTCTAAAGAAAATGTCCTGCATTTCTCTTCCTTCCTGCTGTGTGCTCACCTTTCTCATTGACTTGTCCGCATGACAAAATTAGGTTTATCATTTCATTTTGTTTATAGCTGATTTTACAGCCCAGTTCATCATTACGACAGTTTTGCAGACCCAGAAACCTTCCCATAAGCCTTATTTTCATAAATTCAATCAGAAAGAGCTCACATTAAACTTTATAGAATACCATTTAAAAACTAAAGCTAAAAACCAAAATAAAATTACATCTTCTACTTAAAACTTTACTTAAAAAAAAAACAACAACCTGTGGGTTAAGGACTATTGCCAGACCCATGTTACATCATTTGTTTGGAAATAAATCTGTAAGCAAAGAAATAAATGGGAAGAGATTTGCTTTTCTCCATCAAATCGTACCTGAACAGGGACTCTCTTGACAGCCAAATTTCATTCTGCTTCACAGTTTTCCAGGAGAAAAGCAACAGCAGCAGCGCAGTGCACACAGTCAGAGTGGTGGTCCCCCATCGGTTCAGCCAAGTGCAGAGCTTCCTCAATCCGTGCACAAAAAGGATACAGTAGCCCATGCTGGGAAACAGAGCAGGAGAGGCAGGGTTACTTTGGGGTGCTGTGGAGTTTCCCTGAGTATTCAATCCTACATAATTAACTTTGAAATAAAACTCATCCCATAACAGAGAAACAAATATAAACTCCCCTGTCTTACACAATATTTACAAGTTGGTTCTCTAACACGCTCTTCCAGCACATTACCAGCTCTGTAGCATTAGTGTAACATGTTCATCGTTCAGGCTCAAACTGCCCTAGATGTCAGCAGCATCATAAGACATCCCTTTTGTGTGTTCTTGGGTCGTGAATAGACCCCCTGACACTCGCTGCTTTATGTCACTGGCATATTGGCACCATAAGTTTAAATCTAGACTGTGTCGCCACAGGTGATGTCACGGCTTTGTGAAAGACAGTCCCCCAGAGCTCCCTATCAGGTCCTGGGAGGGAGGCTGGACACCAAGGAACACCGGCCATCTGTCTCTAGGGATGGACTGATGGTATGTTCCCACTCTGGTCCAAGTCCTTCTGCTGAAAGGAAAATCATCTATCCACAGGCCAACTCTGGAGCACTGCAGCTTGGAGCCCATCACAGACAAAATGTACTGATAGGATTTTTTTGCTGACTCTGACTCAGCTTTCTAAATAGACATGAAGAATCTCTCCTGTTATCTGAGTGGCATGTTGATAGCACATCTCTAAAAACCGTTGACTGGAATGTAGTCCCTCACATCATCCATACAGTCGACTGGACTCAGAAAATCACAAACATTTAATTTGTATCTATCATTGCCATGGGAATTTCAATTTTAAGATCCACTTCTTTTCAAAAACAAGACTACAAATTATTATGGAATATTTTAAGAATGAAGCAAGCTGGCGGTGCCTGGGTGGCTCAGTTGGTTGGGCGACTGCCTTCAGCTCAGGTCATGATCCCAGAGACCCGGGATCGTGCCCCACATCGGGCTCCCTGCTCAGCAGGAAGCCTGCTTCTCCCTCTCTCACTCCCCCTGCTTGTGTTCCCGCTCTGGCTGTGTTTCTCTCTGTCAAGTAAATAAAATCTTAAAAAAAAAAAAAAAAAAAAGAATGAAGCAAGCTTGTAACAAGAAATCCTACATCAGTTAGACATTAATGCCATAGAAGCCCAAAATTAATAGAGTCCATCTACTTGTTCAATTATTTATTCATTCTCTCTTTACAGGTGAATGGCAATATCCTGGGCACTATGAATGAATGAATAAATAAATTTATGAATAAAACACAGGTCCTGCCCTCAAAGAACTCCAGTCTACTGGGGCAGGTTGGTCTTGTTAAGGAAAACACTTAAATAGTCTCATTTCTAAACATATCTCCTTTAAAAAATCTCTCCACTTCTGTTCACTTTTCTAAATGTCTATGATATCAAGGGTAGAAAAACAAGAGAAGCATTTGAGGTTTCTGATATGCAGATGCTGGGAATCAGTTAAGTTTGAGCTCCAATTCCATACTTCAAATCCCTTAAGTTGGTTGGTCCAGCTCCCCAAACTTTGAGGGTTCACTGTTAGGCCAAAAAAAGGGAGTCACCAGCCCACTTACTAGGTTTGAACTAAGGAGGTTAGATCCAATGACCATGAGCACTGTGCAGAAGCCTTGAACGTGCCAGAACATAGAGTCACTAACACAAATACAATCAAAACCTCTTCCCACTTCCCAACAAGTCATGTTTGGCCTTAAAGGTTTCAAATTTTCTAAACGTCTCTTATTTGATAACAACCGGCCACGCTGATGAATTACAGGCCACCATGGCTGCTTAAGTGCGTGAGGATGCTTGTCATTTGCTCCTCTAGATCCCAGGTCTAATGGGGCAGGGTGCACCTCTGGCCACACGGAAGCCTTCTGGGCTCCATTCCTCCATTCGACAGGTCTTTAATAACCCCAAAATGTGTCCTGCCATCATTACAGACACCAAGACCATAGCAGTGGACAAAACAGACAATAATTCCTGTCCTCGTAGAACCCATGTGGGTGGGGAGAAACAGCCAATTAGCAAATAAAACAGAGAGTGTGCCCCACAACTGGGTGTGTTATGTGGGTAACAATCTATTAGCAAAGAGGAAGAGGAAGTCCGGGTGGGGAGGGAGTTGAGATTTTAATATGGTCAGGAATGGCACCACAGGAAAGGTGACACAGGAGCAAGGTCCTGAAAGGCATGTGCCCTGCGCAGGCACCCACAGCTCTAGTACCAGCTATCTTCTTGCTCCTGTCTTCATAAAGCAGCCCCACAAAGAACTCATGTTTGCTGAGTGCATCTCATGGGCCAAGCACGTTCCGTGTAGGAGTTCAGCTCGTCCTGGAATCCCTGTGGGTCACTCGCTGCTAGCGGTGTTTAACCATAAAGGTGTTGACAAGGAGGAAGGTAAACTGATTTCTTGAATTCGGTCACACAGCCTGCATATATAGTAGGGCAAAGCTACAAACCCACGCATTTCAGATTCCAAACTCATGCTCCATATGTTGTCCTGCTTGTCTGGGTTTTGACTTGACCGGATGATCCTTGCGTTCTTCACACCCTATCACACAGCTCTGACCTACTTCCCTCCTCATCACTCCATTTATTAACATTTCAATACTCGTTTTCTGTCTCCTGGTAGGAAATCAGAGCTGCCATCTGGCAGAGCAGTGGGAGAGGAGAACACTAGGACCTCCACACGGGGCCCCTGAGCTATAGCCACAAAATGGCAGAAGACAAGAATAACGAAGATAACAAAGACAAAAGTAATGAGCTATTTTACACATCTGTATGTTTAAACTGAGTCCTTCCTATTGACCAGGCACTGCACTAAGAGTGTTGCATGGGCCTGTCCACAGTATTTGTAGGGCCAACGATAAGGATGGTACTGACTTTAAATATATTATCTGATTTACATATATAATCCTCAGTATCTCCCATTCCATAAATGAAGAAATTAAAGCTTACAGGAGTCAAATAACTTGTCCCTGGCACCCATGGCTAGTAATAGGGAAGACCCATGGCTCTACCACAATGCTAATCTCCAGACGTTGGCAAACTTCTTAAGCAAGGGGCCTAACAGTAAGTATTTTGGGCTTTTCAGCAGCCACTGACACTATGTAAATGAATGGGCATGGTTGCGTTCCAACAAAATTTATTTATAAAACAGGCCAGCCTTCACTCAGGAACCAGTGTGTTGATCCCTGCTATAACCAAAAGAAGGAGAAGTCCATTCCTTTCCACTCAGCACGAGCATCAGTATCAAGTAACGTGATTTTTTTTTTTTTTTTGAAAGTCCTTGTATTGACATATGGCTTAAAGAAATGGTAACCCATATAAAATAATCTCTACTCAGGCTTGCGAATTTCTTAGAGAGTATCACATTCTTACAAACTTGAACACAATATCACCAAGATTAAGATGCTTCTTTATTATGACATTTCATCCTTCAACATCTGCTTTAATAAAGATCTCAGCGGCAGGGGGTTGAACTGCTCCCTCCATTTCTAAGGGCAGGGCAAGTCCTTGAAGAACCAAGCTCTGGCTACTGATTGCTCTGGCTCAGCACTGAGATGCATTTTCAAAGCCGCTTGAGAAACACCACTGCTTCTGCGAGTGGAGTCATTATTTGCTCTCTCACTGGCTGCAGGGATCCCCATTTCAGTGCATGTAGTAACTAGAGACCCAGGCATCTCTCTCCGATACTTTTATGGTGCACATCCAAAGGGAACTAAAGAGGAAATGCAGGTCAGCCATGTTTGTCCTTCCATGTTAGAATGAAAAACATTTAAGCCTGTTATTCGAGAACTTTGTGAGAAGTTAATCATTGTGTAAATAGTACAAATGTACTTTCATGAACCTTGCCCAGAAGCTCTTCAGTGATAAAAGAACACTTCTCCTTCCTATTTATATCAATCTGAAAAGAGGACAATTTTCTATCTCTGGGCCAAGCATGTTACGATGTTTACTATGGCTTCACTTTTTATTTAATTATATGGAGCAAAGAGAATCTTTTCACTATTAAATAGAACTGAATTCTACCTTTTAACTTAAACAACCCACTGAAAGGATCTACAAATAACATTAGTGATATAAGACAGACACAATCTTATGATTTTATCATTTTAAAAAAATTCCCAATTTCAGATAGCTGAAATGAAACATGGCCCTAGTTAACTTCATTCTGGTCTGGTGAATCCCCATCGGGCAAATATGACAGCAAGATCTGATTCTGGTCAGATATGGATTAATGGATGATTAAACAATAAAGCCCTGGAATGGGGAGCCCAGAACAGGTGTTTGATGCTGTGGCCTAGAGGCAGCAGGGGGCCAACGGTGAGGCCTGAGATAGATTTAACCTGGAAGCTGCCAGCATCTGATGAGCCAAGACTCTAAGACTTGTTCTTTTCTTTCTTTCTTTCTTTCTTTTTTTTTTAATCTCAAATATCTGACAGGTGGGAAAATTTCTCAGAAGGCTGACTGTATCTGGATACAAGTTTATTCATATTCTAAGAAAATGACTCCAAAGCATTTCTTGTACATTTCCCTCCTCTGCACTCCTCATCCTAGGTGCTGGGCTTTCATGGTAGGGATGGAGAGCTTCTTTTGATCCCCTCTCCATGAAATAGATTTCTTCCATTCTTTCCTCAGCATATCTATGGACAACTGGGATAATAATGCCTTTGCTTCCACCTTCTGAGAACATGATTCTCTTTTACGTTTTTGAAGAGGAGAAGCTCTGTCTCAACCTTGTAGTTTAGCTCCAAATCTATGAGACCTCCTGTGGTAAGTAAGGCAGAGCTCTGGAGTCTGCATTTCAGTTCTGACACTGCCTGTTGTTTGATCTTCAATTATTTAAATTTTTATAGTAATTTTCTTATTTGTAAAAAAAATAATTTTACAATGTGTATCACGCTTGACAGACAACCATAAATGATAACATTATGATATGAAATTATTTTCTGCTGAATAGAGTATGAGACAGGACATGTGTCCAGTCTGCACATATCCAGGTCAAAACAGCTTCTCTCTACCAGGCCCCTGATGCAGGAATTTCTTGAGGCCCTTAAAACACCATGAATCACAGTAAAAGGAAAGTGCCCTGGTACAAACTTGAAGCTTGGAGTTCACAGTGAGGAAAGGGAAAAGGAAAAGGAATGTGGGAACTGGGTCAAAGGAACTGGGTTCTTTCCTGACACTGGAGATCCGCTTGATCTCATGAAGCCGTAGTTGTTTATTTTATACGAGTTTAAAATTGCCTGCCTTAATAGCTGAAAATATAGCTACTTTAAAGGGCTATTGTCTGGAGTAAATGAAATGATGTATGTGGACATAGTCTGTGAACTGAATACAAGGTATCTATGTTTTCAAGTGAAGTGTTTATGTGTTCATGTGTGTGTTTAGTATGCCATATTCTATGACATCAAGAAAATATGCTGTCTATCTCATTAAACTATGTGATTAGATCTGTAAATACATCTGGAGAAATCCAGTTTATTAAAAGTCCAGATTGACCCAAACTGTGTAATTTACAGGATAAGAGAAGTCTTCCAAAAGCATTCACAGAGACTCCCTTAAAAGTACAAACTTCTTGGGGCGCCTGGGTGGCTCAGGTGGTTAAGTGACTGCCTTCGGCTCAGGTCATGATCCTGGAGACCCGGGATCGAGCCCCACGTCGGGCTGCCTGCTCGGTGGGAAGCCTGCTTCTCCCTCTCTCACTCCCCCTGCTTGTGTTCCCTCTCTAGCTGTAGTTCTCTCTGTCAAATAAATAAATAAAATCTTAAAAAAAAAAAGTACAAACTTCCTTATACAATAGTGTTCACTTCGGAAACGTCTGAGTCACACACCACTTTTATAGAGCACCCTATTGTAGGAAGTGAAATATACTTGTAATGTGTGAAATACAGGCAGCCATGTATAGTATGCTAATGTGCATTCATAGTTCTGGAATTTAAAAAGCACTTAAACAAATCTTCCCTTATCCCCATTTCAAATCCTTCTCCACTCTGTCTTTGTGCATACAAGAAGAAAGAAGAAAGAGAAGAAAATGCAAACTATTATCTTTTTGGTGAACTACTGCACAATATAAGAAGCCTTTGTATTTAACTTTTACACAAAATAGAGTATTAAGTGTTTGGAAGTTCACACTGGTTATTTAAGGATGGAGTAATGTTTGATTCATTTGCACTGTGAGCATCAGACTATGACAGGGGCTGTTCCATAAGTGTGGTTGAACAGTAAGGTTCAAAGTATCAGAAACTAACATGGAAACAAAGGTAAACCTAAAAATGAAGCAATCCAAGTCAGGGGTAGAGATGGAAAGACCCACTTTCACCACCAGGAGAACTACTAGCCATGGGGTGTGGGTGTTTTCCCTTGCAGGAGCCTTCACTCCAGGCCTGGCTTCCTTCCCTCCCAGCCTGGTACAGGTAGTCAGAGCCAGATTTTCCATCTGGGCCTAAGATTCCTTTCAGCCAAAGCCAAAGACCTCCCCCAAGGAACTCTAAAGCAACTCCTAAAAAGTCAGAAAAACCACCCTCTTCCTACCCTCCTACCTGCATGCCCATCTCTAGGACCTCAATTCTGTCACTTCTTTCACAAACCACCATGGTCTATGGTAAAGCATCTGTACTTCTGAAGCAAAGGCATAATGGACAATCCACTAGTTGTTGCTGCCCCCTCCTCTACTCCGCATGTTAACAGGCATATGCTTTGTCATGTGTCCAGTGTTCTTGAGGTCTCTACAATACTCTTTTATGAAGTTATCTGTTGTGCGGGATACTATGAGAGAACACATACAAAAATGGCGGTCCCAAACCTCACAAGAGCAGGAAAATCCAGGTTTCCAAGAGTATGGAAGATATTTTAAGGTTACTAAAATCTGTATTAAGTCACTGGTTTAGAGGTAACCATTTGGCAATATATATAAATGTATCAAATCAACACATGTATACCTTCAACTTACACAATATTATATGTCAATTATATTTCAATAAAGATGAAAGAAAAAAAAATCAGTGATCTGAGATACATTTCCCTGCACGGAATCCAAGAGAAAAGGAAAGAAATGGATTCCTTATAAGGACGAGGGGTCTTGAGAGAAGGGAGGCTGAAATAGTCACACTTTGGTCCACTCTCTCCCTTCAGGCAAAGCCACAGCCAGCTTCGTAGGACCTGGGCAGTCAACATCTAAGCTTTAGTAGCTCTCTTTGGTTAGCAGAGGCTCATTTCCTAACCTTCCTCAGTACAGCATTCCAGAACACTGACCTGCTAGAGTAGAGCTGCAGAACCAATGGAGGAAGAAAAGGGCCGGGAAAGGAGAAAAGACCCGTACCTATGCTATTTTGCTTGCCTTCGACTTTGATTCCTCCAATCTCCTCATTTGCACAGGGTGGACTGAAATAACGACTTGCATCTACCTAGCATAGCTTACTGTATTTTTCACATATATTTTTCCATTTAGGCTCATCTGAATCCAAATTACACTTTCTAAATTTTACTTTCAAATTGTGGTTTCCAAGACATTCACTGTTCATCATTTAGGACTTAATAGGCATGAACATTCATTTTTTATTAACTAATAGACTTCTGTGATATTAAGGCCATGATTATAGTTCAGTGAGTGACTGCCCAAGATTATCCTCATCTCCTGCCCCAGGCCACCCCACATATTGGCCAACTGATCTTCATCCCACCAGTCCAATCTCCCCCTCAGCTCACTTCATTTTCACCATGGCTGGGTTCCATTCTATTTGTCTATGATCTACAATCTCTAGTTTTAGAACACATTCACTTGAGTCCCCCAGTAAAGTCCTGCTGCTTTCCTTCCCGGTCACTTTCTTCACACAGCACACTCACTCCCAACCACAAGCACTGACCCCAAGCCTGGGGCAACCCTGGGCCCCTCCCTACTGGGCACCGCCCTCAAGAGCAGCTCTCACTGGACAAGGCCTACCTTCATCTCATACCTCTTCTGAATTCAAGTCTCAAAGGACTGGATGGAACAGTTCATGCCAGCACAGCAAGAGCAAGGAGCCAAACAAGCTAGTATCAAATATTTCCATCCTTACTCCATCATATTCTGAAGAACAACCTTAATCAATTTCTGAAACCCTGGAGTAGGTTATTACACCAGTAGGAAGCCTCTAACTGCATGACAGTGGAAGTTTGTCCCACTGAAGCCTGGAGATGAGAGGAGGAGCAGCAGAGTTTGACAGACTCAGCTTTCTTTTAAATTATGGCATGGAACGTGGAAGACGCCATATTTAAAAGCACTGGAATACCTCTCTAAAGTAAAAAGACTTATTTCCTTACTCAAATCTTGGATCTTCCCACCGTTTCTTCTCCAGTGGTATTCCTTGACCTTCACTCTTTCTCTCCAGATCATTTGGTGATATTATGGCCTCCTCGTGTAATAGCCCACTGCATTTCTCCTTTTCCTTTTGTTGGGCTCATTATGAAAAGAGAACCTTCTTTTAAGAAATGCATAAAAAATGGACTCAGAGCTAAAACTAAGCAATAATAGAGTGGCTCTGTGGGATTTAGCCAACACATACGCACACTTATACACATGCATTCTCAGAGATCTGGTGCACTTGACCTTGTAACTGAAAACTGTCTTTCTATCTATTTTTTGGGTTTTTAAGTTAAGTGGCTCTTTGCTAAGCCCAAGGTGCTTTCCCCATCTCTCTAATGTATTATACAATGGGAATTTGAAGAAAAAAAAACAAAACTAAGAAACGAGTATCTGGCTTTGTCTTGTTTCTGGGTTTTCCATAATTCTTGTGACTTGGCCCCCTCAAAATCGAGTTACTTGTATCCTCTTACCTGGTTCAATCTTGTCCCTCCCGGCCAGCCACAGACTTAGAGGGACTCACCCTTCTCTATTCAGTATCAACCACCTTGGGGGCAATCTTACCTGTGCTTTGAGTGCCTGTTTAGATCCTCAGCTTCAGCCAAATTAATGAGTCTTCCTCTGTAACTTCATGGGGACAGGAGACCTGTTCTCATGGACTGCAACCTCTCTTACTAAGCTGCCTATACAACAGCTCCTTGAAGAGGGAGGTCTGGCCTTGCTCTTGCGGCTGGGAGCCCATTGACTCCTGGCATATAGCATACATTCCTTCTTGCTGCTTTCCCTCTGAACTTCTAAGCATCAGCTGTTCCTGCTGCTTATGAGGACACCCCCTTACCTCACAGCAGAGACCCCACACAGATGCTTCCCAAAGCAGTTCCTGGTGTCCACCACTAGGCCCCTCAGAGAGCCTGTCCCCATAGCAAATGTACTTCCCCTCCCCCCAAAGGACCATCTCCCTTTCCCTATGGGCGGGGACCATACTATTGAAAAAGAACAGACATAGGTCATATTCCAGTGCGTGACAAGAAATCTTGTTTAAAATCTGAAGGAGAAAAAAAAAATTCGCGTTTTCTAAAAGATTATTCTGAATCACAAAACAGTTGAACCTGGAGCTGAAAGAGGCCTTAAAGATCATGTAGCACAATGATTACTGGGGTTTGAGATTTCCCAAACCTCTAAAATTTCCAAGAAAGTGGACTTGGGTGGGGGAGTAGGATTGTTCTCTGCTGATTTTAATATTTGGCCAAACTCTGATTTGCTTTCCAAATAATCATCACACTCCTCCACCAAGTATGAAGAAATCTATGCATAGAGGGCTCCTCAGAAGGGGTTCCCAATATCAGATAACAGGAGTAGTATTACTTTCAAGGTACCATTTCTCATTTTGCATCCTAAGAAAGAAATACTGAAGTATTGCTCCCATAACAACCCGTGTAAGATTAAAAATTTCATCTTAAATTGGTAAGTATGACTTGAAGGTAATCCTCAAAATAAAAAATCAATGGGGCAGGAGGGGTCCTCCTCATTTTTCCAATTTTCCACCGCTGATGTGTCCATAAGCTTAGTGATTATGTAATACAAATGGCATCCTTCTAAGAGGAGGGTAACTTTATTTCTTTCTTCCCTCAAACACACGGTATCTAACTTCTCTCTCTGTGGTCTCGATTATTCTTGATCAATGCTATCCATAATATTGGTTCTGCCTTCATTTATCGTTATCTGCTTCCTCTTTCTACTCATTCATGTTTTCTTAAAGTAGCTTAGGAATTTGCTCTTTGGCACTGAAGGGAATAAATCACCCTTAATCTGGCATGCAAATGGATATCTGATCACATCCTATGACTTCACTTGAGAGTTCTTAACAACTATTTCTGCTTCACTGATTCAAAGAAATTTCAGTCCTTTGAAGCATTCTAATGTGGTTCTTATAAAATACAAAAAAGTAGCTATCAAATTATATGCCTCTCTGGAGAGAAGAATACGAGATCAAAATTTCTGTTAAAAAAAAAAGTGATTTAAGCCCCAAACTCTCCAGCCTGTTCAAAAAGGAAACCCACAAAATAGGCATTTATCACCAGAAGAAAAGATTATTCCAATTTCTTTCGGCGGTAAAACTCTGACCCTCAAGCCATGCAATAATAAATAGATAGCCTATTTCTGTCCTTTTTATCCACAGATTTCAAAGTGTAAGTGAGAGGAAGGTGATATTTAGGGTCTTATCTAAGTTAGCATGGAGGGAGAACAAAAGCTAGAAGATTTGAGTGGCTTGTTCATTGTTTGGCATAAAGGTAGAGATCAAAGAGCACTTGGTCTGACTTTTTCTGGGCTTTTCTTGTAAAATAGCCTAATGGGAGTCACCCAGGCTTCAGTGAGGTACTTCTTCATGACTTCTGTGGTGTTCATGTATAGAATCTAAGACCAGGATTTGGCTCCATATCACTTGAAACAAAGATTTAATGAGCAGAAAGTTCAACTTCCTCAGAAGAATTACCAATTCAGCTTTTTACTTCATTGTCCTATAGTTTGCTAAAGTTTCTGAGACAACATAAATGTCTGCATAAAGATAACAGTGGGGGGGTGCCTGGGTGGCTCAGTTGGTTAAGCGACTGCCTTTGGCTCAGGTCATGATCCCGGAAACTCGGGATCGAGTCCCACATCGGTCTCCCTGCTCAGCGGGAAGCCTGCTTCTCCCTCTCTCATTCCCCCTGCTTGTGTTCCCTCTCTGGCTGTGTTTCTCTCTGTCAAATAAATAAAATCTTAAAAAAAAAAAAAAAAGATGACAGTGGGTATTATCAAACTTCCATTGAGGACACTGTGTATATGTTTTCCTCAAAGCACCTGGGTACTTACTGCTGTGGAAAATGGCTCCTTCGTGTCAAGGTCAATAAGGTAAGGATAGTCATGCCGAGAAGATTCCTGTGTGGATAAAAGGCTTGGGAAATATCCTTCACCATCACCAAAGCCAATGTCTAACCTTAATAAACGTAATAGGCAACATCCAGTGTTCTCACGCTTTTCCAGGGATGCCTACAGCAGCTCTAATGACTTCAGCACAGTCAGTTTATAAATAAATACTGGTAAGTTTTCTATGAAAATGGGGTACTTTCTCTGGAAAAGGTTTTACCCAGCAGAGACCAGCTGCCCCACCTCAGTGGAGAATAGTGACTATTTGGGCAAAGACCTGCTGAAATCCTCGGAAAATAATGACTGAATGTCAACACTGCAATGCGTATATGCAGGTACTTGGGGTGAAAAGAAAGCTAGTCATCTCTATAACGAAGACCAGCTCACTGACACTGACCTGCACCAAGTTTGCAAAATTGAGCAAAATCAGTTGGTTCTAAGAGGCAGGCACCTGTTCTGGAAAATATTGAGGCTTTCTTCATATTCAGAACTTTCATTTTAATCCAAATGAGCTTATCACTAGCAGAAAAAGAGCAGGGAAACTAATTTGTCTATTTTAGAGAAAAGAAAATCAGAGAAAGGTTGGGGTGCCTGGGTGGCTCAGTTTTGAGCATCCTCTTGGTTTTGGATTAGGTCATGAGCTTGAGCCCCATGTTGGGCTCCTTGCTAGGTTGCAGAGTCTGCTTGGGATTCTCTCTCTCCCTCTCACTCCCTCTACTCCCACCTGCTTGCGCACATGCTTTCTCTTTCTCTCTAAAATAAATAAATCTTTTTAAAAAGTCAAAGAAAGATCTATTTAAGATATGGCAACCCAGGAAGAGCCAGAGCTGGCATGATGCTGCAGCTTTAGGGAAATACACCTACCCTGGCGAGAGGAACCCCTTATTTTAACTAAGACATTCCACAAATGGATGATTAGAGTATTAAGGTCTTAGTAACATTTACATAAGGGTCTTTTCCAGAAAAATGACATTTTAACCTCTTGTTTAAAATTCTAGTCCTTTATTTCCTCAGAAATTTTTCTCTTATCTCTAGATTAGGAAAGTTTGCTACACGTGTAATTCCTTGACCCCCAGAATCCCATATTCCTGAGGATTTATATCTCAGGACTCTTAGAAGTACACGTCCTGATCACAAAACGGAGCTGAGCTGAAAGTATGTTACTGTGTTCTGAATTTCTCTTTCTTTTCACTTATGAAGAATACTAAGATGTTACTATTAGAAAAGCAATGTAGCTTGTAAGGTGAGAGGTCCTTCAGTAGACAAAGATCTGCATTCCAGCTCTACCCATCTTGGGCAAGTTCATGAACTTCTTAGCATCCACATGTTATATTTTTGTAAAACAAGGTAATGCCATCTACTACTTAGAGAGCTGACATCAATCAATAACACACATTTTTCATTGATCACATATAATGCAAAATGCTTTCTAAGTTTTTAAATGATCATCTCGTTTAATGCTCACAATGTCTCATTGAGTTGGGTGCTGTTATCTTCATTTTATTTATTTATTTATTTATTTATTTATTTATTTATTTATAAGATTTTATTTATTTGACAGAGAGAAACACAGCTAGAGAGGGAACACAACCAGGGGCAGGGAGAGAGGGAGAAGCAGGCTTCCCGCTGAGCAGGAAGCCCAATGTGGGGCTTGATCCCGGATCTCCAGCATCATGACCTGAGCTGAAGGCAGTCGCTTAACCAACTGAGCCACCCAGGCGCCCCATTATCTTCATTTTATACAGATGAGGGAAGGGAGGCATCAAGACATCACATTTATCCTTAAGCCAGAATTCAAACACAGGCCCCCTGACTTTGGGGGAACTATGGATCACTATATAAACTGTGGGAATGAACTGATAACATAAATACAATATGCTTAGCATAGTTAGTGACATATAACAGAGGTTCACTAGAAGTTTTGATACAATTAATGTTAACTAGTGTTTATCAACAGTTAAAGTCTTTGAGGGTAGACACCGAGACTCACTTATTTTTGTAGCCTCAGATCCTAGTATACAATACAAATGTGCTCTGTGAAGACTTGTTAGGTGAAGAATGAACACGGGATTCCACTTGGAATCATCTGCACTACAGAGAAGAGTGGACTGAAGCCACTTTCAGTTGGTCTAAGCAAAAATATATCTAGAACAGACACTGAGTCCCCTTTGCCCTTCATATTTCCTATTACTGGCAAGGCCTCATAAGCCTGTTATCTCATAGCAGTACAGAATACAAAGAATCTGTGTTGTATTTTTGTCCTTAACAAGTCGTATTTATCAAGAAATAACCTCCTTCCCAAATGGTGCAGAAGACACATAAAGAATATTAAGGACTGCCCTTACTCCTTAACCAAGTCAAAACAAGAAGCTGTAAAGACTTGGAAAAACTGTTAGGTACTTGAGTTTGGGGATAATCAAAGGTTATGAAATTAATTCCTAATTGTTAGTGTCTTTAAAATTTCTAACTTATATCAATTAATAAAATTAAAATCTATTAATATTTCTATTAATTTAAAAATAAAATTTAAAGTTAATTAAAATTCCTACCCAAAGGATACAAAAATGCAGATTCAAAGGGGTACATGCATCTGATGTTTAAAGCAGCACTGTCAACAAGAGCCAAACTACAGAGAGAGCCCAAATGTCCACTGACTGCTAAATGGATATGGGGTGCGCGCGTGTGCGCGCGCGCGCGCGCGCACACACACACACACACACACACACACACACACACACAGGAATATTACTCAGCCAGCAACAAGAATGAAATCTAGCTATTTGCAATGACATGCATGGAGGTACAGTATATTGTGCAAAGTGAAATAGGCCAGGCAAAGAAAGAGAAATACCATATGATTTAAATCATATGTGGAATTTAGGAAACAAAAGAGATGAACATAAGGAAGAGGGTGGGAAACAAACCATAAGAGACTGTTAATAATAGAGAACAAACTGAGGGTTGCTGGAGGAGAGGTGGGCGAGGGGATGGGCTAAATGGGTGATGGGCATTAAAGAGGCCACTTCTTACAATGAGCACTAGGTGATACATGAAAGTGATGAATCACTGAAATCTATTCTTGAAACCAATATTACAGTATATGTTAACTAACTAGAATTTAAATAAAAATTTGAAACAAAAATAAAAGTCAAAAAATAAAATAAAATTCCTAACTCAATATTAATAAATAATGATGTTCCTTATAATATTTTGGTTTAGGATATGCCTTCTACATTCTTACATGACATTCATGATACTACTTAATTTAGTAAGTTTATTAAAATCCCTATTTTAAAAATGAGAAAGCTTGGATTCAAAAAGCTTCGTATCTTGCTCAAGGTTACACAATGAATAAATGGCAGAACCACTTAGGAGACGTTTCCAGGGATCTGAAAAGAAATGTGGCCTTGAACACTGACATCTGAATGAGACAGGAGAATAGACAAGCTTCAGCACAGTTCAACTATTCGGAGGTAAATGGCATTATGTAATCTCATGTAGCTGAATATCCTTTATATTTTTTTAACCATTTTCTTTCCCAAGGACAAATTTTCTTGAAATTGTACCTATTTTTTTAATTAAAAGAACAAAGAAAGAAAGAGACAGAAAGAAGGAAAGACAGCAAAATTAATTACACTTATTATTTAACATAGTTAATTTTATGCCAATCAAATACTTCTAGAAAATTACTACAATTATGTTTAATGAAACACAGATATTGGGGTGAACGATTGCTGTTGAAATCCTACATATACTCCAGTCAATAGTTTACATTTGATGGTCAAGCTTCCAGCTGGAGGGAAGCCATTCTCAACTAGAGTGAGCATGCGCGAGCTCGAGCGCATCCACACCTCTCCGCGGCTGTTGTGAGAGCTGAGCCAATAAACGCCTCAGCGCCACAAGGACCTCACTGTGCCACACGCAAAGGACCGTCCCTCTGGAACTACCCACGTAGGTGACGGAAAGCAGGTCTCGTAAAGAGGAAATCAGGAGCAATAATTACCTAGGCATGTAAAGGACTCTCTCGGCCACCACAAAACCCACCCTGAAGAAGAGATTGCTGGCTGGAATGAACGGGAAAACCAGGAACAACAAGCCCACTAAAACTTCCTTGTGCTCCAGTCTCTGAAACACACAACAGTGAAGGACAAATTAATCTTTAAAAAATTTCACTTCAGTCGGCATTTAACCATCTCTTTCGTTCTCAAGTTCTCATTGATGGAATGAATAAATCAGACCAACATAGACCCTTTGATCAGTGTGGGAGCTGATCAGAGAAAGCCCCCCGGGCTGCAACCTCTGGCAAGTCACACGTTGGCCACCCAGAAACCTCTGATAATTGTACATGATCAGTGACCATTACTCCTTGTTCTGGGCCAGTCCTACAACCCTACTTCTTGGCTCTGGTCTCTTTCAGAATCTCTGTCCCTTCCAGGCAACTGGTTTCCAGAGAGTAAAGCAGCTTAATAGAATCAAGCTCACTGAGGCATCATGCAGAATTACTGTCCTCTCAGAAACTGAATGCATTTAAAAAAAAAAAAAAACAACCCACAACAAACCTACACAAAGCTCACCAGGAGCTTAGCATAAAGCTTTGCATAAAGGAAATTAAATGTAAATAGTAAAATTCAGGGAACCAATGAGACAGATCATTAAAGCTGAGACATTTTGGATTCAAATGAAGCTAGTATTTTTTCCGTGAAAATTTTTTGGCATCAAAAGTCATTACAATTCATTAAATTGACAAAGTACCTTTCTCTAATATTAAATATTTATTGTAGATATTAATTTGTGAAGATTTTTCTGTCACTTCTAATCAACAGAAATTACTTATTACTAATAATTTGTTATAACAGACACTGTAAAAGTTAGTTTGTATTTCCATGATTGTCTATGATATGGACACATCTGAAGACAGGCCTATTTAAAACAAACCTTAATATATATAATGACACTATTTTTTCTTTATAAAACAGTTTAAGAAAACCAAATAGAACTTTGCATATTACCATTATAAATATTTCTTACAAATATTTAAAAGTGTATTACTTTTAATAATTGTGTAAGACTAAATAAAAGTTTAAAAAATATAAATAAAACTTCCTAATACAAACTACTAATGCTTTAAGTGGACAAAGTAAAAGATTTTTAACATCTTGAGAAATTTGTCACCTGGATTTTATTAAATCTGTTTTGCTGACTGTAACATAAGAGCAATAAAATTTCAGAGAGCAATTCCATATGTATAAATGTGATTTGGACATTTTCCCTTAAATAGTTAATGGTTCTTTAAGTTATGATCTTATTTTTTTTACCTAAAGGAACCATACTTTTTAGAATTAAAAGATGAAAGGTAAAAAAAGGCTTTCATAACAAGCCTTCAACTGAAATGGATGCAATAGGATGATGTTATATTTTCTCTGACCCACTAAAATTGAGAAAAAAAAATAGGTGAGAAAAGTAGCAAGTTCACTATATTTAAGAACTGCAACCTATTTTTTTTACTTTAGATTATATTTTGAATTTACAAACTACATTTTATCTCAAGAACTTAAAGCTTACATAATTTAAAGAAGAAGAACACCTTCATACGAATCCTGTGAATCAAGAGAAGTACTTCTTTGCTAAAACTGAAAATGAATCCCAGAGAAGGAGTGTCTTGCCCAGTGTTCCTCAAGAACTCTTGGTCTATTATTGAGTAGGGGGTTGGTGTTCTATTCCTGTCGATGTACTTCTATTTTTTAGCTACAGTTGACTTCTCTTTCAAGCCTGTCAAAACGTGAAATTTTTTTTACAAAAGAATTTGCATTATTGTCCCATAGGAATTTCTGAAGAGAATTTAATATTTATAATCCTATGAATTAATCCTAGGATTTAATATTAATCCTACAGAATTAAGAAGAAAAGAGTATAAACAGAACTCAAACCAGGCCGTCAGCCATGTCCCTGGATAGTGTTACATCCAATGAGCCACTTCTCTGGCTGTCCTCAAGGTTGAGAGAACAGTCCCCAAGGGGCAGCTAAAGGAGGCATCATTTCCACACCCCCAATCTCACACCTTCCTTCCTGAACAAAGGCTGACTTCCTCACTCTGGTGGGCAGTGGTTTATGCCCTTCACTCAGCAGAATCCCCAGTGCCTTCGAGCCCCTTGGTTGGAAGGTGTCAGGTGTCAGGTGACCTGCAGGCACCCAACTCTGTGCCTGGCCCCCTCCTCCTCCCTCTCCAACCCTGCAGGGGGCAGGACCCCCAAGAAACTCACTGCTCCTTCTTCAAGGAGCCCCCAGACTCCACCAAAGGACTGAAGTGCTAATTGAAAACTCCTATCACTGTGGGTTCCTTGTTTCTCCACCGGGTTCTTCAGGCTCCAAGAGCATCTTTATTTCCTTCGTGGCCATTATCCCAATTGTAATCACAGCTTTATCTGTGTGTTTCTGTCTTTATAAAATGTCTGTATTCCCCAGGAGACTGAGAGCCAGGAGCTCAGGGAGCTGGTCAGCTCTGCTTGCTGGTGCATGATCTGTGCTTAGCTCAGTGCCTGGCACTTAATGGATGCCAGAAATATTTGTTAAATAAATCAGTAAGTGAATAAATGTACCCAGCAAGGGAGAAAACTGGATGCAAGGAGAGAAGTTAAGGAGGACACCCTGGTGGAGGTGATGATCTGAGTTTGAAAAAAATGAATGAATGTGGAGGAGGCAGACAAATTTGGTTGTGGTTGGGAAAGGAGGGTAGGTCATTGGCAGAGGAGGGGCTTGTCCTCCAGGGAGCTTTTTGTTCGATCGAAGACAGCAGCACAGCACCCAAACTCAATGAAGTTTAACTATTCTATTTTGTCCTGAGAAAAATAATATTCATAATAAATTCTTTAGTCTCAAATTAAATTGTTGATCATATCCTTTGTCTTCCCTTCTCCTTACTCAGTCAAGAGAGAGAAAATATTCAGAAATGTATTTCTTTAAATGGCAAGTCAATCAATCAAAAAGTTCTAAAGTTAGGGAAAAATGTCATGGACATGGCTGAATTTCCTAGAATGAGAAAAAGTGGGAGTGAATCCAGTTTCACATGTTGTGGATCACAAATATGACAGAACTGGCTAATATTTATTTAAAGCTTATTTTGGCCTAACAGAAACTCAAACAAAATATGAGGGTGGGAGAGAAAGTCTGTGACTTTCCAAAGTACACAGAGTGCATTCAATTTCTAGGAATAGAGGCAAATGGAAAATTACTTATTCAAATTACAGGGGGATAAAAAGACATGAGAATTAAAAGAGCTAATCATATGGTTATTAATAATATGCATTATTTGATTAACACGCAACTTCAGAGTTAATTTATTTCTTTGAGCTTTAACTTGATGATCAGTAAAACAAAAGAAAGGGATATTGATACCTATTGTGTCTGTAGGAAAACTGTGTGACAGATTCAGAATGCCAGATGGTAGGCTTGATTCTTTTCTGGCTTGGGACAAAATAGAGAAGAATGCTCCGGAGCTGCAAAGAGATAAAGAGCTCTTCGCACCTCTCTGAGCTGCCCTGAGTTTTGCGCAGCTGCTGTCTCCATACCACCTTTCTGATAGAGCAGCTAAGTAAGGGAAGAGCAGTGGTTTTCTCAGGATCATTTGTGACTTCAGAGGAAATGTCACTACAGAACCCAAGTCTAGCCTGGCAGCTTCTGGTTTATTTCTTCCCCTTCTCACTACTCTCAGTTCACTTTTCAAAGTGTAGGTCAAGGATAAGAGAACCTGTCACACACACACACACACACACACACACACACACACAGACACCTGTGCACTGTGGCCAGCAGGGTGTGGGTGTGTGTTCAGGAGAAGAGGACCCCTCCCTGCCCCATTCAAAACAGACAACAATCCACTGCTGACTATTTCCTTCCAGAAAAGCAGAAAATGGACCTTGTTATAGTCACTTTTTTAAAGACTTTTTTTTTTTTAATTTTTAAATTATTTCTATACCCACTGTGGGGCTCAAACTTACAACCCCGAGATCAAGAGTCCCATGTTCTACCAAATGAGCCAGCTAGGTGCTTCCTTGTTATAGTAATTATTGTTAATATTATTATCATATTTTCTCCCACCTCTACAGTTTTCAGGAAAATGATATAGTGCATGTAGGATGCGAGTATGTTCTGAGTTCTACATATAACACATTTGTATTTCAATTCTAAAGATTTATTTGGCAGCTCTGGGCTCTTGCTGTCTGCATCTAATTTATCAATCTTAGGAGAAGCTGATGACAGTCAAGCTCAGCCCCAGGAGTTAGGCATTTGCCAAGCTGACGGCTGGCATGGCTGCCAATATTATTAGGCCCCCCCTTTTCCTTTCTTTTTAGGGGTCTATTTCTTCCATTAGACTATGAATTCCTTGATGGCAGTCACCATCTCATTTAAACTCGTTACCTAGATACCTGGCACACACTGAATTGACATTCAACTCATATGTGCTTCAGTAGTAAAGCTTAGTGATGACAGCTGCATACACATCACTAGCGTTCCCTAGAAGAGCCTTTTCAGGGACTTCCCATCAAGAAAATCTGGTACTTTTGGTAACCTCTGAAACACAGTACTTACAACATTAGCTTGGGTGAAAAGTCCTCAGTCTCTGAGCATCCAAGAGCATCCTGTAAGGGTCTGGCAGTAGTGACCAATGGTACTGAGGGTTTTTTGTTATTTTCTTTTTGAAGTTTTTATTTATTTATTTATTAGATAGAGAGAACACAAAGAAGGGGAGCAGCAGGCAGAGGGAAAGGAAGCAGCAGGCTCCCCTCTGAACATAGAGCCCGATGTGGGGCTCGATCCCAGGACCCCAGGATCATGACCTGAGCTGAAGGCAGACGCTTAACTGACTGAGCCACCCAGGAGCCCCGGGACTGAGGTATTTTAATCAAGACATACACACACTTTCTGCACCACTCTGATTCCATTCACTGCTACTTGTAACTCCTCCATCTTGCCCCATCCTATGGCTTGTGTGCTCAGGAAAAGTGACATCTTTCACTTTATTAACATTCAACTTTAATTTTTAAAATACTTTCTTAATATTTCCCATCACATTACTACTATTGTCATTGTGAAAGTTCTTTTTAATTGAAGACAAGTTATTTGATCAACTGTGTCGGGGGCACGCCCCAAGGATGGCGCCCAGCGCATGAAGCAGCTCCAGGAAGCGTTGGCCCTGAAGATCACGTGACCGCACGCCTCATACGTGGGTCCGTGCTCAGTGCGTGATCACTGGACACCACCAATGCCTGCTGGCCATGCAGTCCACACCCCACGTGATCTCCTCTCTGATTGGCTGGGATACTATATAAAAGGGGGCTAGAAAGCTTCCTGAGAGGAGACTACTAGAGTCGGGCGAGGCGGTGAGGCTGCGAGGTGGCAGAGGAGAGATGTCGGGAGACGTCGGGAGACGACGGGAGAGGAGAGAGGAGAGACCAGAGGCGGAGGAACCAGAGAATAAACGGGAGCTTCAACGTCGACCCGTGTGTTGCGTCTTCTCTGCTGGCGGGGAATGCGACACAACTGGAATCGCTTGTGACTATCAGTACTGCCTCATCTCTTGTGAGGGGCCTGTTCTGAATTCCAGTCACTGAGCCAGGCAGTGAGTGAGGCTCCTTCTCTGGCTAAGTGACTCCCAAATGGTGACCCTGCAGCAGCCAATGCAGATCTGTGCAAGTTTAAAGATTATTTATTTATTTGACAGAGAGAGAGACAGCAAGTAGGCAGAGAGGGAGGCAGAGAGAGAGGAGGAAGCAGGCTCCCTGCTGAGTAGAGAGCCCGATACAGGCCTTGATCCCAGTACCCTGAGATGATGACCTGAGCCAAAGGCAGAGGCTTTATCTCACTGAGCCACCCAGGCGCCCAGATCTGTGCAAGTTTAAATAATGACTGAACCTCACAACAACTTCTGTGGAGTTATTACTATCCTTGTGGTAAACTGTCATATGTCTTAGACCTTTGGATCCTTCATGAATAACTATAACCATCATTGGCACAAATGCCAGGAAGTTATGGCAATATTTCTGGGAGAAATAGTTCTCAAGGTTGCACACAACTTCAGTTCCCCTTCCTGCAAAACTGGGGAACCTGGGCTCTCCCTTTGCTGAGTTTTTACATTTTAAGAATTCTTTTGTGGCCCAACACCCCTCTGGCTGTCCACAGGGAATGCATCAGTGAGTCTCCACTTGGGCAAATCAGAGGCTTTGGTGATTTAAAACATCATGAACTTTCAATTTACAAAAGCCCTTAGACAATCTCAAGGATGGGGATAATACAGACCGAATTAAATGAATGGAGAACTGGGCCTCGAACACTAACTCAGGAGCCAAAAAGGATGATTTCAAAACCAGAATGGGAAGTGCCAAGTGAGAAGGACAGGAACAGCTTGGCTGACTGGGGCAAGAGGATACTGTCTGAGCTCTGTACACCCATATCCCAAACTCGTGCCTGCTGAGTTGCCCTCCCATCTACCTGGTCTTCACGGTTGGCTGTGTTTTCCTCTGCATCTTACAGCCTCTCCCTCCTCCACCTCGGTCTGGCAATGGCTCAGTTCACCAATATGTAGCCATAGGTCCTGTCTGGGATTCTTTCCATGATCACAGATCTCATCCCTTGCCCCCCCCACCCGGTGACAGCCCTGTCCTTTGCCTTTAGGTCATCTGGCAGGTGTCACTGTGCACGTTGGCTCCACAAAACCTGACCGTGTATCACTGAAAACAGACCTTACCCAAACTCTTCAATCACCCCATCGGCCCTATTGTGTGTTTCCTGCTGGGACTCTGTCTGGCAGATCAGCTCAGAGTAGAAGAGTATCTAAGGACGGAAGCAGAGCAGCAGATGCCAAAGAAGGATGAGAACTCTGGTTTTTGTGAGCTGACAGGAGAGCTGGCTCTAGCCCACCCTTGCCTGGGTCCCATCCTTACATTTTATATTTCTATTAGGTGTCAGCTTGTGGCTAAACTACCCTTTTTAAGGCCATTGAGGTTATAGAAAATTTTAAAAATGCTGTGTTTATACAGTCATTAAGTGTCTGCCTTCAGCTCCAGTCACGATTCCAGGGTCCTGGGATCAAGCCCTGCATCCGGCTTCCTGCTCAGCGGGAAGCCTGCTTCTATCTCTCTACTCCCCATGCTGTGTTCCCTCTCTCGCTGTGTCTCTCTCTGTCAAATAAATAAATAAATAAAATCTTTAAAAATAAATAAATAAAAACAGTAAAGACAAACATCAACCCAACAGAGCTTTTGATCTGGCCAATGAAGTTGAGACCAATCTCTCAACAGCTGAAGAGGAAGTTTGGAATTTATACTGCTCTTGTGGCTATCCAACACAACATACCACTTGTTATGCCTCAGACAAGACATAGAATCTAAACTCCGTAAGAGCAACATAGGAGGCAGGAGGAAGCTTGGAGCAGTCTTAAAGTGGAGAGGATAAAGAAAACATGAAAATTGACTCTCAGAGCCTCGGTCACGGTGGCCAAATTTGTTGGTGACTATATATCTAACTGGGAGCCTGAGTTAGGCCCAACAGCAACAGTGCCACATCGGGAGAGGTCTAAGGACAGTTCTCCCATGACAGCAACGCTCTTCACATCTCACATGTAGGCATGGAAGACACCATGGAAGGGTGTTTCTTCCTTAGTTGAAATGGACAGGAGAAGCCGAGCTGGGTGGGACAAAAAATGGCACAGGCTCAGGACCTCACCAGCAGAGCTGCCAACCCACACTCGCCTGGGCTCAAACTGCAGCAATCACTTTCCTCACTTCCATGTGCTCTAAAATTCACTCATAAATGCACAAGTAGAAAAATGTTAAAAGGAAAAGTGAATGAGGAAATTATACCCCCTCAGGGACAAAAGTAGATCTGTACACTCTGTGTCGTCTCCGAGCCAATTTAAACATGGCTTTTTCCCCCTGCCAAGCTTTCCTTCACTAAGAAGCACAGCCAGATGCACTAATGAACGGAGAGCCAAAGGCACATTAAAATCAGACTATTCGTAAACTGACATTTTCAATTTCTGGTCTTTGGTGCCGAACTTCGTTTTTCTGCACCATGTTTTGTTTGATTTGTTTTTAATCAGAAGACTGAATCCTCTTGCCAACATGAGTTCCTGAGATTGAAATTCCTTATCTCACAAGAGCACACACACAGTATGTTAAATCAGGTGGAAGAGTGAAGCTCTCAGATTACTCTAATTGAGGATAAATGAATTCGGAGCGTTATTTGAAAATGTATATTATGTTCTGTATGTATGTTTTAAGTGTTTAAAGAAAGATAAAAGCAAAAATCTTTTAAAAGACATTTTAGAAAAGGCATGATTGGTAAATATCCAACTAGTGCAAAAGAATGCCATTCACTTAGTTAAGGGAGTCCTAGTAAGAGAATTAAGTAAATTAGAAACTGTTGTTCAAGAAAACTTTCCCTGAGTAGGATGAAACTATTTACAAGAAGTTTGGGAACTTGGAAGCTGTGTATTTTTTAAAAGTGAGGAAGAGTAGAATAATGGAAGATCACATCTGAGCAATTATGCTATATGCGCTACCATACATGGGAGACATGTGGAGGGGGTAAGAAAAAGCACCTGGTAAGTTATAAATGGTAGAGATATAGGGAAAACATGTATGTCTCAAGCACAAGCCATATGCCAGACCTTGGGCTAAAATTTTCCCCCTGAAACTTCATGATAATATTAGGACATTGGTAATTATCCCCAATTGTACAGTAAGAAATTGAGGTGCAAAAGGCTTAAGTCAACAGATCTAAGCTGACACAATTAGTGAGAAACAAATTGTTGCAAACTGAAGTCTAGCTCACCCCAAAGTTTGAGTGTGTGAGTGTGTGAGTGTGTGTGTGTGAGTGTGTGTGTACACAAGCACACACACACACACATGCTGGCGAGATTTCAGCCTTTCACTGCCTTCTGGTTTTACAGCAGAAATACACTGACAGCAGATGAGACCCAAAAGTTTGGAGGTGACCAAGTAAGGCACTCTGAAGGTAGTCTAGGAAATCACACCTGAGGCCTGTGACAGAAGGCAGCATGGATTCACTCTGCCACGTCAACGCAGAGGCAAGTGTGCTCCAGTTTACAGGAATGCAGCAGACGTGCGGCAGACAATGTGCACAAATCTCCTTGTTCTAAGAGCCGGCCTCTGGAAGAATGGGCGTATCCCTGTCTACCACATACAACGGGGGAAGACATCATGTAGGTGACCAATCTTAGTCACTGAATTCTAAGTCAAAATTATATCTAAGAAGTTTCAAGAGGGGGGAATAATGACCATTTTTGACATACAAAATCAAATAATGTGATGAAACTGCCTAATTCTTAGTAAGGAAAATAAGAGGACTTCATATTCTAATGACCACAGAAGCACAATGAATAAACTATATGGGACAAAAACCTTCTAAATTTAAAATCTACACATGCTCTGTAAATTGTTACCGCTCTAAGTTTCCATTTTTAATATTCAACCATTTATCTATGAACTGTTTATGCAGGAAATCTTCCAGGAATGTAACAATGTGACAACCACTTATTCTTTCTATTTTATATATAATATAAATTTATATAATACTATATATAAATATATAAGCGAACAATAAAATATGTATACAGAGAGTATTCACTCAGGAAGGTGGAAGATTTGGAAAATCAACAGTAGTGTGGCTCTAAGAGATGTGTTTTCATGTGTTGAGATCAAAGCTCACTGAGGAGGAAGGGCGAGGGGGAGAGGAACCAGAATCCCCATCAGACACCCCTGACCCTGTCCACAGGAGGGCCAATGATGCACTAGACAAGATACCAGTTGAGAAGCGAGGAAAGAACCCTTGACAGAAACTCAGTTTTGTGCCTGGAGCCTATCCTGGCAAAGTGGGGAAAGAGTCTACTGCCCAGAGGCACTGGTCTCACATCATGCTCACCGTATCCAGCTCTGGCTGGCAAAATGGAGATGACATAGGTAATGCCCCAGAATCCTAGATCAAGAACAATACCCCATATGACCGCATATGGGAGGGAGGCAGGAACAATCAACCAATTTCTCCCCTCTGTGAGGATTCAATTAGGGACCAGGATGGACTCAGCCATGGAAGCCAAGTCATGAGTGAATTTAGCTTTGATGAATTGACTTGTTTCAATTCACTTTGATGAATTCATTTGTTTGAGTAAACAGAAGCAGAGGATAAATTAGATTTGTTTTCATAAACTGTTTTGTTCCTATGAGAGTGTACATGCTGGGCAGACTTGGTTTCTACCCATAGTCACTCTTCAAATGCTTCCGTTAAGGAGAAGTCCTCTGCCAATATCTTCCAAAGCAGGATGGCATAGACTTTTTTTTTTTTTTCCAGAAAAAGGTGTTTTACTTTTTCACAGTGAGTCACACTCACTAAAAAGTATGATTCATCTACTTGGGATTGTCACAGAGGAGACAGTACCTTCCCTTAGATTACAGAGGTAATCTAAAATAAATAAGAAAGAACCACAAAAATCCCACAATAAAGATCTAAATATTTTAGAGCAGCATTTCTTAAAGAAAATAATTCACCATGCTTTATCAAACAAATCTCAGAGAAATAGTTGACTTATTTTAAGTTTATGAAATATGAAATTATAAGAAATTTAGAAAGTTTTTTTTAAAGATTTTATTTATTCAGAGACACCTAGAGAGAGCATGGTCAGGGAAAAGGGAGAGGGAGAGGGAGGAGAAACAGACTCCCCACTGGGCAGGGAGCCAGACCTGGGACTCAATCCCAGGATTCTGGGATTATGACTTGAGCTGAAGGAGAAGCTGAAGTTGCCTAATAGACTGAACCACAGAGGCACCCCTAGAAAGCTTCTTTCTTAATAGGTTAAAAACAACAAAAAAAGTGAGATTTACTTGTACAGCTGAGCTCCAGAAAAACTACAATTAATAACTGGATTTGAATCTTGTTATTTATCAAGGTACTCATCCAAAATAAAAATATCTCCTATAATCAAAATATGTTGCATCTCATTACATAAGACCCACTTCCTGCTTCAGAAACATTCTGGTGATAAAAGCTGGATGGACCATTTTGTTTCATCAGAAATCACTGGAAAGGACAACTGGCTATGATTAAATAATGCTCTTCCCTCACTCTTAACTGGGCATTCAAACACCTACTGACAACAGGCTGCCTGCCACCTTAAATGGACAAATTCAACAGATTCAAATGCAACAAAGGATAGAAACAAAGGGCCTGTTTAAAATAGTATTAAATACAGACAGACCCTGACTTAGGATGGTTCCAGTTACATTTCTTGACTTTATGATGGTGAAAAATGATAGGCATTCAGCAGGATCCATACTTCGAATTTTGAATCTGGATCTTTTCCTGGCTAGCGATAGATGATACTGTCCTCTCTGTGATACTGGGCACTGAGCTGCACGCAGCTCCTGGTCAGCCATGAGGGCAAGCAACTGATCCACTCACAACCATTCTGCACCCATACAACCGTCCTGTCTTTCACTTTCAGTACAGTACTCAATACCTTACAGGAGATATTCAACACTTCCTTATCAAACAGGCTTTGAGGTAATGGGTTTTGCTCAATGGTAGGCTAGGTGTATTAAATGCATTTTCAACATCTACTTTCAATTTGTTTTAGGTTTATCAGGATGTGATCCCATCATCTGTGTTTGTAATTCCAAGTTCAGAAATTCACACCATTATCGTTGTTTCATAGGGACTG
This sequence comes from Spilogale gracilis, assembly GCA_004023965.1. Classification (NCBI taxonomy): domain Eukaryota; kingdom Metazoa; phylum Chordata; class Mammalia; order Carnivora; family Mephitidae; genus Spilogale; species Spilogale gracilis. Next base: position 55,428 of record PITA01005378.1, read on the forward strand.
CCTTCCACCACATACCAACAACAGAAACCTCCAACATGTATATAAGAGAAGAAGTCCAATATATCTGTATAATATGGTATTAAATACAGACAGACCCTGACTTAGGATGGTTCCAGTTACATTTCTTGACTTTATGGTGGTGAAATATTAAGTGGTAGTTTCAAAGTTAAGACCAAAAATAAAAGAACTTAACCACATAATCACTAATTATGAGTCATCCCCCTGCCCCAGGAAATTCTTACAAGGTAAGAGAATAAATGTTTTAGACAGAAAAACAAAGAGTAAAAGTTTTCCTCCAACAAGCCCTGAGATTGAATTATTCCCAAGTGAAAACACTGTCACAGTGAGGACCTAAATCTGTAAGAGGCAAAAAAAAAACCAACTAGAGTTCACTGCCAAAGTCAAAATGAAAAGAAATTGTGATACACTGTAACGGAGAGAATTTTCAAGGTAATGCCAGGGAGGCTGACATTAATAAATGTTCTTCCTAATTAATCACTTTTTAATACCAAATGCCAGAGACCTGAGCCATAAACTGATGAAGCCAATTTGGCCATTTAAAGTTGCCAGGTCCTTCAGTAAATAATGGTGGCCTCTAGCAATTAGACCCAGACGGGATACAAAAATGAAAGCAAGTTTCAGAGAACATTCTGCCAGAAGTGCAACCACTTATTAGCAAACAAGGACACGCTGGCTTATCATGGAGCTCAAGGAAGTCCTTTGTCCACCAGCTTTCCCACAAGAACCACTCATGAAAGGACCTATATGCTTCGGCAAAAACCATTCACTTTCTACTCAGGGAAGGCAGAGTATTCTCTCAAGTGGTTTCTTGTAAATCAACACCTCAGCAGGTAAAGACAGAATTTTTAACTTTCTCCAGAGACAAGAAAAACTACATGTGGAGAGATGTATGTGGTATCACTTTGGTCTTACCTTTGAAACTGCCACTTAATATACCGATGGGTTGAGGTGACACTTGCTTCCCCAAATGGTAACATTTTATGGGCACCCTTGTAGTGTCTCTCAGCCATCATCAATGTGAGCAGTCACAATCGTTGTATCAAATGTCCACAACGCACTGTATGGCCTCCATACAATGAAAACCAAGATTCCATGGATCTTAGCTTTCACTTGCTGTTGACAGATTGTAAACCCTAACTCTAAAAGAAATGGTTTTAAAGGATTTCTTTTTCAGGTGGTATTGATGGTTGAAAGGGACAATAAACAGGAAAATTCTTCTGATGATGCTGTGTGGGTGGGGAGGGAGGCGGCTATTGTTTTTGAAAGTACAAATAAGGAAAAAAAATTTTAAGCACTGCCCAGAAAAAGGGCTCTCTGAAGTTCACTTCTCCACCCATCCTCAAATATTTAAGTCAATGCTTTCCAGAGCATACTATAAGAACACAGATACCTCAAGAAGCCCCTGGAAAGCGGCTTCCAAATTCAAATAAATTTGGGAAATGCCATTCACTGTACACTCCACCTGGAAACTCAAAGGCTGCTTACAGCACAATTGAGGCTTTCTGAAGTCCTCCAGTAGGGAAATATGTTGAACTTTTTAAAACCTAGGGCTCCTGAAATGCAGCTTTATTTAGATACTTTATTTAGAGTAGTAACCTTACTTAATGACCTGTACAATGCTAGAACATATTTTGAAAAATGATGGCATAAACTACTGAAGCAGAATGGAGTTAAAAGGAAAAGTTTCCGCCTTAGGAGTTTCTATAAGCAGTACCAAAAAATTACCTCACAGTCTGCAAAAAGAAAGTTTTCCCTGAATCTCAGCTATCGATAGCCTTTTATGTTATAGTCGAAACGCGTTTTGTTTTTATGCTTTTTTGGTGGGGTTTTTGTGCTATGCACTCTTGTTAGATGTAGAGTAGCTGACTGCCCTTTTTTTGTGTAGAAAACCACAATATACATTAAAGAACTTTTATCAAGTCACACAGCTGCACAGTCTCGACTCTAGCCAAGCTAAGTCAGTCCTCAGAGCAGGAAGGTTTCTTCGCAGGTCAGAGCCAGTTTAGATAATACCTGTATTTAGAAGGATAATTCTCTCAGAGGTCGGGGACGGTGGGGTGGTGGAAATGGAAGCAAAGAAAAACAAATTCTTCAGGCAGTTATTGAGTTTTACCCTATCTTTATTCTCCATATTCAGTGTATCATTTGGAACCAGTGAGTAGCCAGGAAGTCCTCTCTGAATAGCACCCCGCATCTATACGTTCCCTACGAATTTATCCTGCTTGTCTCTAAATAGGTTGTTAGCTCTTAAGACCAGTTCCCATTTCTATCTCACCACTATATAGGTCTGCTAAGTGAGACTTGTCATGCCTCTCACACCTTGACCTTCTCCTCTGAGGGACATGGCAAGTGCAGCAGCATCGGGACACTGGACACTTCCCCCAATTCTTTTGTCTTGTTCAAGTATTCGTGAAAACTTTCCCATCCTCAGCAATGGCGCTTTTGGTAAAACACAGTCCCTGATCCTTCAGTTAATCAATGAATGCATATTGCTGTCACCTCTGTATCGACTCCTTGGGCACTGTGCTTACAGGCAATCACTTCAAGAATTTAGTGATCAATTACCTCTATGTCCTTTGTATTTTTCAGGCACTATTCGAAGTTCTTTGGAAAAGAACAGTCAGCAAAACAAAGAATCCCTGACCTTCCAGAAAGGGGGGGGGGGGGGAGAGTGAGAAAGAGCAAGAGAGCCTGACAAGAAGTATCTGCAAGAAGTGGATTGCAATCCTAAATATGGTGGCCAGGGTGGGCCTCGGTGACAAGCTGGCAACTAAGCAAAGACTTTCAGGAGATGAAATTCCTTTTCCCATTATGCAACTCTGGTACAAGTCCATAAAACTCATTTCATAGTAGGCAATGAGTTCAGGAAGGAACAAGAGAGATAATGAGCACGAAGAACCTTTAAGGCCTTTATAAAGTGATGATTTTTCCTTTAAGAGCAGTAAAGAGCCACTAAAAGATGGTAAGCACAGCAGGGACAGCCTCTGGCTTACATGTTTAAAGAATCATCTGGTCGCTGTGTTGAGAACAGTGGCAGAGGGTAGCAGCAGGAAGACTAGTTAAGCAGCTCTGGCAATAATCCAGGTGAGGGACGGTGATGGTTTGGACTAGGATGGCAGCAGTGAAGGTGGAGAGAAATGGTCAAATCCAGAGATATTATGAAAATATACTTGCCAGTATTTATTGATGGACTGGATATGATATTAGAGAGAGACTCGGAGAGGAAACAATTAAATCCCAAGAATTTTGGCTTGGGTGGCTAGTAGAATGCAGTGAATTTGCAAACACTGTGGGGGACTCAGTGAATGGGAATGTTCAGGAGTTAGACTTTGGAATGCTGACTTCGAGACATCCGTGTGGGAATGATTTATATATACAGCACTTCCCTCCTGAAAAATGCCAGGTACCATGTACATTGTTTCTTTTATTTTTATTAGATTCAGAAAGAAGTTTGAGGACCTTACCACCAACATTTTGATGTCCAGTCATATAATATTAAAGTTCATATTCCAAAACTGCTTGCTTTCTAATATTCTATGCTGCCTCTCTTTAGGCAAAGCAGGTGTTAAAATAAGTATCCCAAGGTTTTTGTATGTTATTCTCCCCAAGTGTGCTTGTTACCCCTTTATAGGCTTTCTTGGGCATTATTCCTATAGCTAACCATCTAAAGAATGTGGCAATCGATCACTTTGGTCTCCTTTGTATTTTCTAATAGATAGCAATTTCCAATGGACCTTCTGTTCAAAGATATTTGTAGCTGCTTTTATCTCTGAGGGTCCTAATTACATATTTCACGGTTTTCTTAGAGTAAGATAAAAAAGGTATCTCCTTTAAATAGAAACTTCATGTTCTGAATGAAAACACAAAGGACAGAATGCCTCTGGGAGTTCCAAAAATGTCTTTTGACCTTGTAAAGAGTTTAAAACAATTAGAAACATTATAAGGCTAAGCAGAAATGCTTTTATGAGTAAGAACCATTAAGAGAAATAAAGAGTTAAAAAAGTGTTACGGTTACAGGGGTGCCAGGCTGGCCCAGTCAGAACAGCATGTGACTCTTAATCTTGGGGTCATGAGTTTGAGCCCCACGTTGAGCATAGAGCCTACTTGGAAAAATTAAGAAAAATTTTTTTAAGTGTTAAGATTATCACTCAAAAGGTGGCAACTACCCTGAGTAAAAGCCAATAATAGCATCAACTATGAAATCTTGCCAAGAATCATAAAGTATACAATCAAGAAAAAGAAATGAAGCTGTTACTGATGTTTGAAAATTCCTTTTCCCATTATGCAACTATCTAATTCTTCCATTAATAAATTCAGAGTCTTCCAACTGAGGCATAAACATCAAAGGGGTAGGTAAGTCATTTTTCTTATTGTGGCTTGTGAAAATGTAATTGCCCTGTGAAAGCAACGAATAAAACAAATTATTTAATGATGTGAAAAAACTCCTGCCAGGCCTAGACCAAAAGTCTAGCAGAACACCACAAGTACCACTGAGCTGTACATGACACAGAACAGGAGAGAGAAGGATTTGTGTGAGGTTCAGATTTGGTACAAGGAGAATGACTTCTCACGTGACATATTAATAATGTACAGAAAGCAATGTCTGGGAAAGACTTTGCACAAGGGCCTCTGATTTTTAAGGAGCCACTGAATAAAAAGGTGCATTTCTAGTGTCTATTTTGCTCTAACAGTCACCACTAAGTGGAATGGAAAAATCCAGCAACAACAGGAAAAGGGCTGAAGAACAGCAACAATCAAAGAAAATGATTTCTTATATTCTGCTTCTTTTGCTAGACTTTCAAATACCTTTAAAATCCTCTATACTATTTCTGTAGTTTGGAGGTTTAGTTGAGAACTCCAATGTTCATTTATAAATAGGTCAGTAGGTCAGTGATATTTGCCACTATTTTCTTTCCCTTGACAAACATTATTTTTTTTAAACAGTTTTTTTTTTTTAAAAGATTTTATTTATTTGACAGAGAGAAACACAGCCAGAGAAGGAACACAAGCAGGGGGAGTGAGAGAGGGAGAAGCAGGCTTCCTACCGAGCAGGGAGCCTGATGTGGGACATGATCCTGGGATCATGACCTGAGCTGAAGGCAGTCGCTTAACCAACTGAGCCACCCGGCGCCCCCAGAATAGTTTTATGTTAGGATTCCTCCCTTCTGTTATGGGTGAACATACCTACTTCCAAATTCCAAAATATGCCGAAGCATTAGAAACTTAAATGTATGTTACTACCCTTAGCTCTTGGGTCAAGAATTTAACCTCTGTTATACAGGATGGGGGATAAAACAAGGGTTGGGGAGGGGGGTGGGGATTAATCATCGGAAGCATTACAAGTATTTTTTTTTTATCATGTAAAGCCTGACTGTATATTGAAATATATAGAATCAAAAACCAGTCCTGCTGGATGATGCTTATTTGGTTTTTGGTTTTAGTTTTTATGGTTAGTCTTATAAAAAAAAAGTCCTAAACTATGCTCCTGACTTTAATCTGTCACAATTTCATAACGGTGGCAATGACAATGATGACAAGGACCACTAGGACCTCTGACAGGTACTCGGGCCCTCCGAGGTGCCAGCCACGGTGCTGAATGTCTTATGTGGCTTGCCCTGGTTAACCCTACAATGACCCTACATGATGGTGCAGGAATATGGCTGAACGAGGTAAGCTTGAGCCCACACCACACGGCTGGTCAGTGGCAGAGTCTGACCTTGGACTCAGGTCAGTGCTAATCATTCTACTCCATGGCTCCTCTCCTCCCAGCCTCAGGAACTACTGATCTAGAACTCAGAGCAGCTTTCCTCCAAGTGCATTACCTGGGCAGCCTCCAACATGAAAGGAGACTACCAAATGAAATTAGATGACAAAACATACGTCACAATTTGTGTCCCGTACATTGAGGAGGGCACATGTCGTGTTGAGCATTGAGCGTTACATGTGAGTGATGAATTGCTAAATTCTACTCCAGAAACCAATATTATACTATATATTAACTAACTAAAATTTAAATAAAAATTTGAGAAAGAGAAGAAAGTATATGGGAAAAGGCAGTGCAGTGGATTGTTCAAGATTTTTCATTTTCCAATGAGGTACAAATCCAACATCTTTAATTTTCAACACTGCATCTGATGAAGCAGTCAGTTGACTTGCACACTCTCATCAGAAAAATGGTATCAACAAAAGTTTCAGCTTTGGCATATATGGCCTAAGGGCCAAAGTTGACCACAGCTACTGACCTGAAAAACTATGTCCCTAAGTAGCAGGATGTTATCACCAGGCATACAACAGTGGCAGGTGGAGAAGCCAAATGTGACACAGATATCCCACAGTACTGGTGGTCAGGACAGATGGACCACGTCAACATATCATTTGGACTTCTGTCAGCAACTGCAATGGTCCCAAAGTAGGACAAACCAGATGGGTTATAAATGGGCTAGAAAGACTGGATCTATAACACCATGGAGAAGATTTCCATGATCAGAGAACAGAAAAGGATGGAGAGTGTGGAGTCTGCAGGAAATGGGAACTGAAGTGAGAAATGTAGGCCAGAAGGGGGAAAAAAAATCAACTTCGTCACAGAGCCATTCACCATTAAATGCAACCTTCATTCCTCAAGTTCAATTTTATTTTACCACTTGGTATATTAAAACAAGATGCTTACTTTACTAGGTTTCATAATGGCTATTCTGGAATTTAAAAGAGTTGTTCCATAGTGACCCATGTGCCATGATAATACCTTAACCTATTATCTGGCTGAACTAAATGCAAAATAATTTCCAGAAATCTGAAAGCTTGTTCAGTTCAACTGCATGGGTCTGTAGTAGTACAATGTTCTAATCTATGTCACAGTGGCAGAGGTGAATAGTTGTGACAGACTGTCCAGCAAAGTCCCAAATACTTATGATTCAGTTATTTTCACTCACACACACACACACACGTTTTTCCATCTCCCAGTCGATTCCACTGTACTGTATTTATTCCCATAAACTGGTCCAGTTCTTTGTTAAAAAAAAAAAAAGGTAAGAATGTCAATGAGTTAATAATCACTTTCTAACAGTGGTTCTCATTCTAATCTTACCTCCTTCTGTCATGTGTGAGGGTTTTTAAATGAGAGATCTGAGGCTCACAATCTCTGTTTGTCCATCAGATATCTGTCTGTTCTTTTATTGAAAATATTGATGGGGGCTGTGATCCAGACTAGCATGGAGGCTAAGCAAGGGCAAGGCTGGGAACAGGCATGAACGGAGGTCCCTGAGATAAACACAAGCCCCTCCCTCCGTGACAAGATGCAAGAGTTCCACTCCATCCCACCCCTCTATTTCCACCAAGCTGTTACTGGAGGTCACCTCCACTGGTCAGGCTGCAGATTTAACCCCAGGTAGACTTGAGAATTTGACTTGGTCTCCATGGCTCAGAGAGATGCCTGTGATTTGTGCTGGCTTCAGGGGAAGGATGTGTAAGACTGGGAATGAACAGACAGATTGGGAAAAGACTATGACCTCTACTAAAAAATGAAACAACACAAACAAATAAACACAAAACAGCTCCCAAAGCCCCATACCAGAAGGGAGGGGATCCTCCACTGCCTAATGTCCATTCTCAAAGACATCTCACTGTTGAGGTCCTTAGGGAAAGTCAGGTGTCACTAACCCCCTCCTCCTTCTTCCTTAGCTTTTACTTTTACAAGTATGCCACAAGATTATAAAAGATAAAAATTGCTTAGAATGTCAAGATACCCTGTGAGAATATAATGAAGAATCAATAACAAATAAATTACTCTTAAATATAATTCAGTGGTATTTCCTCTGTAATGCAAGGAAATCACATTAGACAGTGGAAAAAGGGCAATTCGTTGGCATTAATCCCTCTCAACAATCCAAATTACACTGGTTGCTTTCCTGATCTCTGTCCCTACTGCAAGTCAACAATCTGATATACAGTCCATAGGAGTCATAATGAGAACCCCAACAGCATTCTCAGCCTATGGTTCTCCTGGTGCATAAACAGTCACTATTGATAAAAAGAATGGAATAATAAGCCTTCATGGTTTAAATACTCTTTCTCTCTACTATACATACATTCCAACAGAGTGATTATCTTCCACACAAAGAGTAAGAGCAAATTAGTTCACTTTAAAGTTCACCATTAAAAAGAATTCAATGCCACAAAGACTTTGTGGATTGTTCTCTACATCATGTAACATAAGTTCAAATGCATTCCTAGTGAATAAGGGTATGAATAGGAGGAGGAGATGAAGGAGAGTCATAGAATAAGACAAATTCTACATTTACATTCTCAAGGATCCCAAGCATATTCTTTTATGATAAATAATAAACCACTCCTTGAGGTTTTATATTTCTTATGCTATGAAAATAGGACGGATTAGAAATAACCTCTAAATTCATCCTGCTGTTATTTCTACAGAAAGAAAGCTTAGATTCTACCTCCTAGCCCTCCCAATCAATCTGAGACAAGAGCTTGTCAAAAGTCAAACATCTGCGTGCCTGGGTGGCTCAGTGGGTTAAAGCCTCTGCCTTTGGCTCAGGTCATGATCTCAGGGTCCTGGGATCGAGGCCAGTGTTGGGCTCTCTGCTTGGCAGGGAGCCTGCTTCCTCCTCTCTCTCTGCCTGCCTCTCTGCCTACTTTTGACTCTCTATCAAATAAATAAATAAAATCTTAAAAAAAAAAAAAGTCAAACATCTACTCTTCAAGCTGCTTTCCTGTTGGAATACTCCCAAGTGGACGTGGACGTGGCCTGGAAGAGTCTGCAATCTGTAATGGCATCTCACTTAACTCACTTGTATAATGAAAGAATGCGTTTTTGTTTTCAGTAAGTGTAAAAATGTACAAGAACAAAATGTTCGAAGGAAGCCTATGGAGGATGGGGTTGAGGGGCAGGGTGGGGATTAGGAAATGACACACCTGCTGTTTTATTCATCACATGTGTTAATTTTTAGCTTTGTAAAGTCGATTATTAAAATATTAATGAAACAGTCAGAGAAGTGTCAATATAACTGTAACAGGGGAGATGATGCCCCTCTCTTCCAGAGCCCTGGTTAAGAACAAGATAGGATGACTGATGAAGAAAACCAGACAAAACCCAGACTGTCAACACAGCCAGAGGCCAAGCAGAAGCAGCATAGCAGGAGAGGGGAAAGTAGACAGAGATTTAAAAGATGGAGGCTGAAACCTGTGTGTACACACACACACACACACACACACACACACACACACACACTCCATCATCTCTTTGACATCATTTTTTTCAGCTCTCTACCTTTGGCCCATTTTGCTCCAGCTACGTCAGCTTACTTGTTGTTCTGTGAACACACTAGTACTCTTCCTGCCACAGGGCCTTCACACTTGCTTTCCCTCTACTTGAAATGCTCTTCTCTAAATAGCCACATGATTCACTCCTTCCATTTCTTCATGTCTCTGCTCAAATGTCACCTCATCTGTGAGGTTAGCCCTGACCTCATCAGAATGCTTATCAACACTTGGCACAACACAAAGAACATATTTTAAGTGTTTAAGTATAAGCTCCATGTAGACAAGACCTTCATTCTGTTACTGTTCTAATCCTATCAACTAATAGACACCCAATCAACATTAAGAGACTTAAGAAGTAGTAGTAAGACTAAGACTAAACAGAACATACTCTCCCTGAATACCAGCCACGGCAGCAGCTGAATGATTGAGAATCCATCAGGGGTGAAAATAAAAGAAGTATTCCCCATGATGTCCTGGACTTAATATCTATGCTTCTGTATCCAATTCCTCCCCACCCCGGTAAGGTATTGTATGGCCTACCTCAAATTTTAAGGACACTGAAAATAATTTCAACTCACCACATATAGATGCAGTACATCTATCACTTGGAAATACTCTGAATGGACAGAGCCACATTTATTTTGCTGACATTATTACAAACATGTCATCCATTGCTTCCTTTCGGCACAGAAGAATGTCCATAAAGGGGGATCTCTATTAATAAATGCTTAAATCTACAGCTTATTGTCTTGGAATCAGACCCTGAAGATCATGTCTTTAGTAACTAATCATCACATTAAAAAAATACTATTATCTCCCACTTTAAGAGGCTGTTTCCCAAGCAGCACAGAAATCTGACTTTTAAGACCTTCTCGTGTATAAGCAGGTCAAGGACAGATCTCAAATATGAGCTAGATGTCGAACTTCTGGGTCCAAACTCTGAAAGAAGAAAATACAGAAAGTGTAAGTGGCCTCCAGGAATTGCTGGAGACTTCAGTCAATGTTTATGAAGAACTTTCAAGATGAAAGCTATCACTGAAGAGCTAGATTTTACTATTGCCAAAGCAGGAATATTTTGCTAGTATTTTTCATGATGCATTAAAGGGATTTTGGAAATAATTCCATGGAAGAAAAGGATTAATAACTCCTTTCAAAGAAGTTGTTTCCATTCACTTATCTTATTATCAAAGACACTCTAGAGAGGGCCGAGGCTCACCTGTGTATGGGGTGTACTGCCATCACAAAGGTCCATATTTAATACACTTCACCAATATGGCAACCTATGGGTACCCAACACTCCCATTAGTCAGTTGAGAGGGAGTCCACAAAAACCCTTATTGACATACCAATCCAGTGCTCTACTACATATTCTCCTGTAGATCGGTAACAACATAGCAGACAGGCCAAACTATGAGCTAAGGCCAGATTCTAATAAAAAAAAATCAACCCCCAAACATTTCATACTTGTACTATGTATGGTCTTTTTATAGCCTTAAAAAAGGAAAGACAAAAGGTTCTGCATACCGAAATCTAACTGAACAGAGTTGCTAACTTTTTATACCTTTATTCATTTAGATGATATATACTGAGAAACAAACAATAAAATTTGGAAAATAAATATTTGATGCAGCAAGCTCTTGATGCTAGAAATATGGCAGTGAACAAAACAGAAAAAAAAAGTCTCTGTCCTCATGGGGCATACATTCTAGGTGGAGGAAAGAGACATTACATAAAGTAACAAAGTTTACAGCATTTTAGAAATTTGGAAGTAGAATGAAGACAAGTTAAAAAGTTAAAAGGGAGAAGAGTGAAGGGTACATGATTGCATTTTAAATAGAGTACATATGGAGGGGTGCCTGGGTGGCTTAGTCAGTTGGTGTCCAACTCTTGGTTTCAGCTCAGGTCATGATCTCGGGGTCCCGAGTTTGAGCTCAGTGCAGAGTCTACTTATCCTTCTCCCTTCCACTCACCCTTTTCCCCTTTACACTCCCTCGTTCTCTCAAATAAACAAATAAATAAACAAATAGGGTACATATGGTAGGCTGTACTAAGAAAGTGAAATTTGAGCTCAGGTTTATGTAATGTAACTAATTGGCATGCTAGAGTTTCTTGAGGTTGCTTATTCATAATCATACTTGTCTTATCAACTTGATTTAGAAAATGATTAAGAAGTGGATTACTTTAAATAAGGTAGTTGGTGGGAAAACAGTTTCTTCAAAATATGGTGAGAGACAAGTGGATATCCACCAGCCAAAAAAAATGAAGCTGGACTCCCATACCACTACATATACAAAAATAACTCAAAATGGATCAGTGACCCAAATATAAGAGCTTAAACTATAAAACTCTTAGAACAAAGCAGAGTCATAAATCTTCATGACCTCAACTTTGGCAATGGATTCTTAGGTTTGACAACAAAAGCAATGAAGAATAACAAAAAAGAAAAGAAAAGAGACTGCACTTTATTGAATTAAAAACTTGTGTGCATTAAAGGACATTACCAACAATGTGAAAAGACAATCTAAAGAATGGGAGAAAATATCTGCAGATCATTTATCTGTTGGGGATTTAATATCCTAAATATATAAAGAACTCTTATAACCCAACAACAAGAAGACAACCCAACTGAAAAATGACCAAAGGACTAGAACACATTTCTCTAAACAAGATACACAAATGGCCCACAAGCATATAAAAGCTGTTCATCATTGTTTGTTAAAGAAATTCAAATCAAAACCACAAAGATAGTATTCTTCACACCTACTAGGATGGCTTTAAACAAAATAATGGAAAATAACAAGTATTAGCAAAGGCTGGATATACAGGAACGATTGTATACTCTGTGTAGGAATGTTAAATGATACATCCAACATGAAAAATAGTTCCTTGAAAAGTTAAGTACATAATTACCATATGGCCTAGCAATTTCAGTCTTAGATATATATCCAAGATAAAAACATTTGTTCATGCAGAAACCTATACACAAACGTTGTAATATAGCAATGCTCATAAGCCAAAAGGTAGAAACAGCATGAATGTCCACAAACAGAAGAATGGATAAACAAATTATGGTGTATACATCCAATGGAATATCAGTCAGCCATTAAAAAGAGTATAGATACATGCTACAACTTGGATGAATTTCAAAAATACTATGCAAAATGAAAGATGTCAAACACAAAAATGTCACATACTGTATAATCCTTTTTATATGATATATTCAGAACAGGTCAATCTATTGAGACAGAAAGCAGATTAGAAGTCACCAGGTGATGTGGAAAGGAGAGCCAGGAGTGACTCGTATGGGGTGTTTTCAATGAGGTGATGAAAAGGTTTTAAAATTAGAGAGAGCTGGTAGTTATACAATATTATGAATACATTAAGTACCACTAAACTGTATACTTTATAATGGTTAATTGTATAACATATGAATTTTTCCTTAATAAAAAAGGTTTTATCATTCAAAAAATCTTTTCATCAAATTTTCAGGACCACATGTTAGTATTTTATATTCAAATGCCAATTCTGTATTCATTCCAGCCTTTGCTCTCTTTGTAACACTTTAATCTTTTTAAAAAATATTGCTTTATTGAGATATAGCCCACATATCATAGAATTCATACACTTTGTGGGTATATTTTGGTGAATTCTGGTAAACACATGTCACTTAGCAAACACAACCACAATTAAATTTTAAAAGCATTCAACATCCCAAAAAGTTCCCTTAAGTCTGTTTGTATCCACTCCCCATCCCCACATATTTATCGTCATAATTCTGCCTTCTCTAGGCATTTCTGGGCAATTCTAGAAAAGGCAGAAATACAATAACAGACATTTTGTATGAGTGGAATCATACATTATGTAGTTTTATACGTCTTTTTTTTAAATTTTATTTTCAAGTAATCTCTACACCGAACCTAGGGTCGAACTTACAACTTTGAGAGTAAGAGTCACATGGTCTACCTACTGAGCCAGCCAGGTGCCCCACCTGCCTTCTTTCACTGAGTAAGATGAGTCTGAAGTTCATGTATGCTTTTTTTTTATAAGTAAATTATTTGTTCCTTTACATTTCTGAATAATTTACCATATTAAGTATATCCATTTACATTTTGAGGTTACTGAACTGTTTCCGTTTCTCAGCTATTATGAACACTTATGAGAGTCTTGTATGCTGTATGCCTGTAAGTTTCCATCTCCCTTTGGTAGATATTGAGTAGAATTGCTTATTTTCGTATTTAACTTTTTAAGAAACTGCCAAATTTTTCCAAAGTGGTCGAGTTATTTTTCAACCTTCATCAGTATGAAGGGTCCAGTTGCTCTACATTCTGGCCAACACTTAGTATTGTGAATCTTTTTAATTACAGTAATTCTAGTGGGTATGCAGTGATATCTTTTTGTGGCTTTAATTAGCATTTTCTGAAGGACTAAATGCTGAGAATCTTTCTATGTTTATAAACTTTTGCGTATCCTCTTCTGTGAAGTGTCTGAATGAATTTTTTGCCCATTTTTAATGAGTAGTTATCTCATTACTGAGTTTTTTTCTTTAATATTTTATTTATTTATTTAACAGAGAGAGAGATCACAAATAGGCAGAGAGGCAGGCAGAGAATAGGGGGAAGCAGGCTCCCCGCTGAGCAGAGAGCCCTATGTGGGACTCAATCCCAGGACCCTGAGATCATGACCTGAGCTAAAGGCAGAAGCTTAATTCTCTCAGCCACCCAAGCACCCCTCATTACTGAGTTTTAAGAGCTCTTTAAATGTCCCAGATACAAGTCCTTTGTAGATAATGTTTTGCAAATACTTTCTCCCAATCTGTGACTTGCCTTTTGAGTGATTTAACATTATACATATTTTTAAGATTTTATTTATTTATTTGACAGAGAGGGAGAGAAAGAGAGAGAAAGAGAGCACAAGGAGGGGAAGTGACAGGCAGAGGGAGAAGCAGGCTCCCCACTGAGTAGGGAGGTAGATGCAGGGCTTGATCCCAGGACCCTGAGATAGTAACCTGAGCCAAAGGCAGACACTTAACCAACAGAGCCACGCAGGCTCCCCTAACATTATCTTTTGATGAGCAAGAAAACACCTTTTTTTAAGTGGAGCCTATGGGCGGCTTGTACTCATGACCCTGAGATCAAGACCTGAGCTGAGATGAAAAGTCAGATGTTTAACCAACTGAACCCACCCAGGTGCCCCTGATGAGCAAAACTTTTAATTCTAATCATGTCCAATCTGTCATCTTTTTCTTTTATTGTCTGTACTTTATGTTTCCTAAGAAATCTTTGCTAACCCAAGCCCATGAAGATTTTTCTTCTGTTCCCTTTTAGAATTTCTGGGATTATTATTTTGTTTAGGATTATGACCCACTTAAAATTAATTTCTGAGTGTAGATTATGACATAAGCGTTAAATGTCACATTTTTTCCTTACAGATACTCCATTATTTCAGTACCTTTTATTTAAAAGACTATCCCTTCCCCCATTGAATTATCATGGTAACTTTGTCAAAAATCAATACAGCATGTAAATGTGCGCTCACCTCTGGATTCTTAATTCTATTCTGTTTTCTACTTACTATCCCCCACACACACAAGTTTCAGTTACACTCTCTTGTCTCTTTACATGCTCAGTAATCTGATTAAAAACTAAGCATTGTGTATCGTACATTACAGTGACCCTGTATTCCATTTTGTTCTGAAATTTGTTGTTTTCACTGTTTTAATATATAATGAACTTGCCTAGACTCAACATGAAAAATCTGTTTCTCTGTAGCTGAAATTTTTGCTCAGGTTTTCCCCCCTTTTGCCTTACTCTCTGGGGAAATTTCCCTAGCATCTGCATTGCTTTCTGATCAGCCAATGACTTCAACAGAGGTTATACAATGACAATTCAAGCCAAGGAAGCTTTCCCTTTCTGCTGCCCAACCTTGGTATGGGCTAAAAAATTCATTCAAATCTGCAGGAAATAAATAAGTCTCCCTGGGCTTTCAATTTTGCTTGTGCTCCCTGGGGAGTGCCATGTTGTTCAGCAGCCAGCCATGAATGCGTGCACAGCATATGATCTCAGCCCTTCCATAGCTCTCTTGTTTCCGAAAGTTCCCCCTTAAGTTTCTTGCTGCTCTGCTCTGCTCCCAAACCCAATCAGCCTCTAACTGGTAAACCTGTGGGTTTTTTCACACCAGCTGGGCTGGGGGTGGGGGGAAGGGATATGTGTGTGGGGGGGATGGGAATCCCCTCAAGCAAGGAGCATCTTCTCCAATGCAGGAGCAGTTTTTCCTAAGTAAACATTTTCAAATTCTTTGCTGTCTTTGCTCCTTCTTGAAGCCGCTGCATTTAATGATTTTTTTCCAGTTTTATACCATTTTTTTTTTTGAAGTGAGAATCACCCAACCAACCCAGTCAGGCAGGCAGGCAGTCATTAGTGGAAGTAGCATCTTAACCATATTTTAAGCACTTATGAACATATTATCAGTATCTCATTTATCATGACATGAAATCAAACAAGTTACTGCAAAAATTAGTCAACTATAGCAGGAAAAAAAATTCTTGTTTGCAAACATTTAATTTCAGATCCAATTTCTATAGGGCTGGTAGAACAGTAAAAGATAACACATAATGAAGGTGACCATGATGTGCCAACTCCACTGCAGTCTTTAAAATACGCATTACTTACCTGGAAAAATTTAAATTTTTTTAGTTTTCAGACAAAAGAGTAGATTCAATTTAGACTCAGACCACCTGGGGGTAAGGGGTGGGGAAGGCATAGCTAAGTATAGAGGCATAGCTAAGTATAGAGCATCTGTCTTCAAATGCAGAGTTCGGTTGGATTTTAAGAAAATTACCTTGAAGGCTGCTAAACAATGAAGGCTCAATAAGGTCATGACAACTGCCAGAAGGATGGTGGCTAAGTTCCGCACATCCCATATGGTCTCTACCAGAGGAATACTGCCGACCTGCCAGTCATAGCACAGGGTAACGGGTGCAAGCAGAAGCCACACATTGAAGGCCAAGAGGTAGGAATAGGTAAGGAACCTATGAAGAGAAAAAGAATCACTGAAACACAGCTCAAGGTCCATGATACTTTGCAAACATTTGTTTACTATGGTTTAATTAAATAGCATTGTACACTGTCAGTGTTACCAGAAAAAAACAAGGTAAGATGGAAAGCCACCCATTCACTTCATCGTTAAATAGGTAACTCTGGAATATATTTAACAGTTCTAGGCATGGTGGCAGGTGCTGGCCTTTCAATGGTGAACAAGGAAAGACAGAGTTTCCATGACATGTATTTAAAAATTATTACACAAATAAACATATTACATCCTGAGATAAATGCCAAGAAGGAAAAGTTTGATGAAAATACATAACAGAAATGCTGTTTTGCTGGGTAAGAGACAGACTTTTAAACTATCCTTTTTTCATAGTGCCCAGAAAACTGCCATAGACAGTAAAATATTTCATCGTGTTTATAACAGATTGATCATACTGAATTATTTCAAAAAAATTAGGGCATCTGGGTAGGGAAATGACGTCTCTTAGTCACAAGTAAAGGGGCCAGACTTTAACAGAAGGGAAGGACAGCTATCATCCTATAAGGAGAACAGAGACCTAGGGAAGGGAGATAATGAACACAGCTGTTGGTCCTATTTCCTGGCTGTGTCTAGCCACTAAGGGAAAGTGAAAGACATTCAAAGGGACCGCATTCCTTTCAGGGCAGAGGCAACTGAATTTATTTAAATGCGTTTGGTCAAGACAAATCCATAAGCAGTGGTCTAGACCCTTGAGAACTGCAGAATTCTCAGGACACAACCAACGTCATCCAAACTTGTGCACTAGGAGACACCCAGCTCCAGCACGGCTTCTAGCAGGGTGAGGCGCAACACTAAGATGACCCCAGCCCCCATTAGAACCCCTGCCTGGGGAAGCACAATGCTGCCAGGACAAAGGGCCTCTGACCTTGTCCTAGAGCATTTTCTGTAAAGGGTTGACAACTGTGAATAGGTTATCTCCCACACCTCCAGAACCTGAGAGCCACTCCTTTAAAATGCTCTCATCAGGGCCTCTCTCCTAGTGCTACTCTCACTCTCCCTTTAAAATGCCCAATCACTTCTGTGCAAATCAGAATGGTGCTCAGCTCTCTCCCCTGCTGCCAGCAGTTACTGAATGAAATCTATTTTCACTGTTTTAATGGGTGTCCAGCTGTGTTTCTGTTTGACACCTTACATGGGATTAAACAGAATAATTAGATAAATTCCTTGGCCTCAAAAAATGCATAACCCGATAGCGAAAACAAGATACACAAAATTAAAAAGCAGAATGAGATGAGCGCCCTAACAGGACTGAGTATGAAGGAAAGTCTAGCAGTCAGCATATTCTTCGGGAGGGATTCTTGGGTTGGCAAAGAAATTAGATCAAATCATTTATAAGCTAGCTTCCAACATTTTACCTTGAATTCCTCTCAACAAAGAACTACTGGTTGGGAACACCCTTCCCAGGCCTTCCCAACTGATCTCCTTCCCCTTTTTCCTTTCCTTCCAAGGTTGGCAGTCACAAATCATCAATGATGGCCAGATAAGGCTTAGGGATGGGATTACTTACCGTCCTGACTCTCAAACTCCAACAGAGAAATGGTTTGAAGGAATGGGATATTTATTTTTTTATTTAAAGAATTATTTACTATCTGTGAGAGAAAGAGAGAGAGAAAAAAAACAAGTGACAGGGGCAAAGGGAGAGGAAGAGAGAATCTCAAGCAGACACTGAGCTGCGCATGGAGCCTGAGGTGGGGCTTGATGTCATGACCCTGAGATCGTGACCTGAGCCAAAACCAAAAGCTGGACACAAATGACTGTGCCACCCAGGCGCCCCAGGAGTGGGAATACTTCAGTAGTGTTTCCCAACTCTTTTCCTCTCTGTTGGTATTTTTAATAATATGTTAATGTACAAATCGTGCGGTACACACTAAAAACTTGCTTAATGAAGTCCAAGCTTTATTATTTGACAGAAATCAAAACAACACTGCCGCATCCCTTATAAGCTTGGGGCTCAGAAATTGTCTTATGAGAGAATGCCAACTCCACAGGAAGACGACTGGGTCACTATGGGCTTTGTTTTTTTCACAGAGCTTCTCAGCTGACGCAATCTGCCTGTTAGCTCAGGGAAGATTCTCTGTGACTTGGCTTTAAAGAAGGTGAAACCATCACACAGGAAAAATCACAACAATGTCACTCAGTTACTCTCCAGGTCTTAAAAATTGCTTTTTAAAAAACTGTACCTCTCCTTCTTGATATTCTAGTTACCAGCAATGATCATAAATGGCTGCTAAAATTATTAGGTGAAAGCGAATAGGGCACTTCACAATGGATGGATCAGGCTAAATCAGGTGCCTGGTTCTGACTAACCAATTTTAGCATCACAGAAAGGGACACTAATAGCCAGATGTCCTCCTGATGGGAGACAGATGTCATCACCTATGAAGTAGTCTTGTTCCCAGAAAAAAAGAAAAAGAAAGAAAACCAAACTTGAATCTGGTAAAGCCCTTTATCACCAGTTCACATCAAATACAGAAAAAGCCAGAACATGCTACATGACACCATAGGAATGCAATGTGACAAATCCAGAAGGTTGCCATTCCACAGAACAAATGATGTCAGGTTCTTCCACAAATGCACTGTAAGAGGGGTGACAGGGGCAGGGGGCAGTAGGGAAGAAAAAAGAGGGCATCTCTTAATCAGATGAGACCTAAGAGACGTATCAAACAAAGTGCAGACATTTTTTAGGTGCTAATTTAAACAACCCATTATGAAAAATCACCACTTTTGAGCAGGAAAAATTGAAACACTGATTGGGTATATGATACTAGAGAATTATAGTTAATTTTTAAAGTGTGATAATGATACTGTGCTTATTTAAGGATCCTTATCTTTCAGAAAGACATGCTAAATATATGCATATGAAATGCAAATCTGAGATTTGCTTCAAAATGATGGACTGGGAGTAAAGGTATAGAAGTGGGTGGGGGTATGAATGAAACAAGATCTGCCATGAGCTACAATTGTTCAAACTGGGTAATGGGTCTGTAGAGGTTCTTTATGCCATCTGCTCTATTTTGTATGTATTTGTTATTATCATAATAAAAACTATTTTTTCTTAACTAGGCAACAGAAATGCAACAGGAGTACTTCCTTATGTGTAATGGCAGCTTGACCAAGGACTAGCTGCAAATGTTAATGTGGATTTTTTTTTTAAAGTAAGCTCCAAAAAAAAAAAAAAAATTAAAAATAAATAAATAAATAAAGTAAGTAAGTAAGTAAGCTCCACACCCAGTGTGGAGACCAATGCAGGGTTAAAACTCAAGACCCTGAGATCAAGACCTGAGCTGAGATCAAGAGTAGGATGCTTAACCAACTGGGCCACCTAGGCGCCCCACTAAAGTGGAAATTTTTACTTTAATTGTTAAGTTCATATTTCGGCCTTGCCCTGCAAGTTGTCCTCAGTTTCTTTTATATATATATATAAAATATATATATAAATATATATTTTATATATATATATATTTTTTTTAAAGATTTTATTTATTTGAAAGAGAGAAACACAGCCAGAGAGAGAACATAAGCAGGGGGAGTGAGAAAGGGAGAAGCAGGCTTCCCGCCGAGCAGGGAGCCTGATGTGGGACTTGAACTGGGTCTCCGGGATCATGACCTGAGCCGACGGCAGTTGCTCAACCAACTGAGCCACCCAGGCACCCAGTTTCTTATATTCTTTTAAAAGTTTTTTTATTTATGTAAGTGATTTTCACACCCAACATGGGGCTCAAACTCATGACTCTGGGATCAAGAGTTGCTTGCTTTTCCAACCAAGTCAGCCAGAACTCTAGTTTCTTATAGTTTCTTTCTTTCTTTCTTTTTCTAAAGACTTTATTTATTTATTTGACAGAGAGAGAGCATGCACACAAGAAGGGGGAGCAGCAGGCAGAGGGAGAAGCAGGCTCCCTGCTGAGCAAGGGAGCCTGGGACTCCATCCCAGGACTCCTGGATCATGACCTGAGCTAAAGGCAGTTGCTTAACCAAATGAGGCACCCAGGTGCCCCGCAGTTTCTTATGTTTTCTAGACTTGCAATACCGTGCTGACAAAAAGAAAAAATAAAGAATATTTTTTCAGTTACAACCTCAGTGTAGTTATTTAGGGTTTTTGGTTTTTTTTTAAAGTTCACTGCGACTTTTTATACAGGCTATAACCCAAATATGTTAAAACACTAAAGTAAACGACAGAACTAAAAGCAACTTACCCTCCTGTAACACTAGGAAAGTCAACATTAACTTACCTCTTTTAAAACATATGTATTGTCTTGAGAAACTCAAGAGACATCACCTACCTTGTAGTGCATATGAATTCAGATCAATGTTGCTAGTAAACTCTTTAAAAACTATTTGAAATACTGAAACAGCACTGGAAAATTTCTGCAAATTTAAGTAAAGAAGCCACATGGAATCATGCCAAAAGCTAATTACATTTTAGGGGGCTAGTTGAGCTAGCTGTAATCAGCAACTCAAGGCTTTCTTTTAACTCACTGACTATGAATTACATTTTAAACTAATCATCTTGTTTATTTCTGCTAAAATTTAAAAAATGGAATAATCTGTTGCATATCTCTGCCCTGCTGAGTTCTCTTTTTCAAAGCAGGAGGAAAACCAAAATGAATTATTCACCCATTTTCTACATGAATTTTGCTAACAGGAGGAAAGCCACTAGGATCTCTTGCCAGCAAAATGGAAGGGAAAACACAGGAATTCAGCTTGAACAATTTAGTCATGAAGTTGCATTGACAAGCCAGTGACTAGGGGAGAGGAGGAGGGGGAGGCTGTGCCGGAGCTGGCGGGTGTCTAATGGCACCTGCGCAAACTGAGTGCCTCTTAAAATCTAAATCTTTATTTTTATTAAAAAAAAAAAAAAAAAAAAAGAGTGCTGTAAGGTCAAAAACATAGATTCTCTTCCTCGCCTTTGAGAAAACTGTTTTGGCTAAGAAATACCATGAGCCTAACCTACTTCCTTATCCTAGGAAGATGTCTAGGAGAGGTACACAGGAAAGAAACACGCATCGCAAACAGAAATATATGCACGTTTTATATAAAAATGTTGCTTGTTTTATATAAAAATGTTACTACTCAAAGGATCCTTCTTTGTCATTTCCCCAAAAAATCCTTCATTGTTTCGTAAATACAGGACAGCGGGTCTACTGTATACACACAGTCCTCGTGGGAAGGCCACTGGCTAACACTGTTGACAGACCGGCCACTACAAACCACCTTTACCATCACCGTGGAGCACCCCCGCTACCCTGATTCTGCCCCTAGCTCCTAGGTTTTGCTGATCTGTCCTACCCATCCCTACATTGTCCCCTATTTTCTGCTCCTGAATTATCACTGATGCTTCAAAATGGTCTCCACAGTCTACCGGTGCCCTGGCAATAATGACAGGCCTTTTTCAGGCATAACCTGCTTATTATCCTCATTAGCATCTTCTCCTACCTCCTATCATCTTCTCCAGAACTAGCCACAGAAAGCTGCCTCCTGCACTGCCCTCCTCCATAGACAGAACATCCTCACTGGAATTCAACAGATGTTCAGGGATTAGGGTTACTCTGTGTACTTTTCCAGTGCTGCAAGGTAGTAAGATCTGGTCCCCTTCTCTTCAGAAGGGCATTTTCACAGCTTTGATGGTAAGAACACATACACACATAACATGGTTGAGTGTGAAATATAAAGATCAAATTTCAATGGAATTCTAGGAAATGAGAGATTAATGAAAAATGGAGGATTCCGGAATGATGTCCTAGAATCTGCAGAATTTAAACAGGTAGAGAGATGGCAGATGGACAGTCCAGGCAGAGCCCCCAAATAGCTTCAAACTGTACACGAACAGGACACTTTCTGAGGATAGTTAAGAATACAGGTCATATTAGAGTACAGAATAAAAATGTTTAATATAAAAGTTTTCAAATGACTCCTGCTAAAATGTCCAAAAGGAAAAATATCATGACAGTGTTGGGCAAGGATGTGGAGAAATGGGAATTCTGAAACACTCCTATATACTGATGAAGCCACTTTGGAGGGAGAATGGGAGCAGATCCACGATAGCACATTAAATGCATGCAAGATCTAGCAAGTCTACTCTGGATTTTATACCCAACAACACTGCATACAGATGTTTCCCAAAAGACATTCCCAACACTGTGCACAACTCTACTTAACAGTTCCAAACTGGAGACCACCAGATGTCCATCTACAATAAAATGGACACATACATTGTAATATACCCATTGGAAGGAAATCTATTTGGCAACAGGAATGAACAAAACTGGGGCACCTGGGTGGCTAAGTCTTTAAGTGTCTGCCTTCGGCTCAGGTCCTGATCCCAGGGTACTGGGATCGAGCCCAGCATCAGTCTCCCTGCTTAGCAAGAAGCCTGCTTCTCCCTCTCCCACATCCCACTGCTTGTATTCCCTCTCTCTGTGTCTCTGTCAAATCAATAAATAAAATCTTAAAAAAAAATAAAGAATGAATGCAACAATATGGATGAACATCATACATGGATGATCATAATGGAAACAGAGAACAGAAACAGAAGACACAAGAAAAGGAAATCACGGAAAACCATCTATAGACAGGGATGGGATGATTGGAAGCAGGACCTGACCCTCAGGATACAGGGCTGGAGCAGAAAGTCACAAGGCAACCCCCGCTAAATGCACTATATAGATGGCAGTCTGTCGCCCTCATCCCCTTGCTCCTCTGCAACAGCAGAGTAGAAGGCACCAGGACCTTCCAGGCTTTCCAGGACCAAGGCCCAGCAGTACCACTGAATACCTGCTGCTTCAGCACCTGGGAACAGAGATGGCAAGACCATTTCCAAACAGTGAAATTGGAAAAGACATCCAAATGACTTCTGGCAGCTTCTCATTGCATTTTGTTTTTAAAGTTCTGGTGGATTATAAGAACCAATGGTCTAATCAAACCAGCTCAATTAAAGGTAAGGCAGTTTGTGGTGCCTGGGTGGCTCAGTCAGTTAAGCTCTGACTCTGGATTTCAGCTCAGGTCACAGTCTCAGGGTGGTGAGATGGTGGCCCTGGTCAGGCTCCACACTGAGCCTGGGGCCTGCCTAAGGATTCGCTCTCTCTTCCTCTCCCTCTGCTCCTCCTGCACCGCACGTGATGATCACCTTCTCTCTCAAAAAATAAATAAATAAAAAGAAGAAAAAATAATAAAGGTAGGGCTATTTTAAAAATTCCCATAAGAATCCAGAGATGGAAAGTAAGAGTAAAACCCGGCTTCTCAAGAACCCAAACCAAATGGTTACGTTGCACAGAGCAGCACCCTCCATCCCCTTTAGGGCCATGGGCCTTCGTCGCGGCTGCCCTGCTCATCTTGGTATTTCGCTCTATGTAATGGGCTTCCTCAGCATCTGTTCCAGATTGAGACTGGAGCCTGGCCCCGCCTTTCCTTTTCTCTTGCCCGCACACACTTGTCACTACAGTCTTCCCAGCTCTCTCTCAGGTGCCCAGTCCCTGACAGCAGCCCCTGTCAGCTCACCTCACCTCTGGAACCAAGTCTTGGGCCACTGAACTCCAGCCCCAGCTGACCCTTCCGGTCCCATCCTCTAACAAACCCTGTCTGTCACAGCCCACTGCTCCGCCAGGCCGGGTCCCTCTCTGGGCTCCCACAGCCCCGCCTAGGCTTACACACTGCCCTGTCACTGCCTGTTTGTGTGCCTGCTGGTCCCCAAAGGCAGAAGCTTCTGCGGGCAGGGCTATGTCTCCTGGATGGTTTTTCCCCAGAGCCTTGCTCTTTAAATGGATGGATTCGGTAGGTTTTAAGAAATTAACCTGGTATAAAAGGGGTGCCTGGGTGGCTCAGTTGGTTAAGCGACTGCCTTCGGCTCAGGTCACAATCCCGGAGACCTGGGATGGAGCCCCACATCGGGCTCCCTGCTCGGCGGGAAGCCTGCTTCTCCCTTTCTCACTCCCCCTGCTTGTGATCCCTCTCTGCGTTTCTCTGTCAAATAAATAAAATCTTTAAAAAAAAAAAAAAAGAAATTAACCTGGTATTAAAATAATACCAAAAAATCTAAAAATATTTCCATTTTATACTTCTGTTTTTGGCCTGAGGCAACCACATAGCTTTATGGTCCTACAAGAGATACCTGCTGGGTTTCCAGTTGTCCAGGCAGGGAGCTGAAGGGTGCAGACTGAAGATTCTGCTTTTGGGTGGCTCCCTCAGCACCTAGTATGGGCTAGCTCATGGCACACCATCAAAGAGTGAGGAATGTCTGAGGAAAAACACCTCCCTCAAGGTCACAGAAGCATCATTAAAAGGTATGCCAGCCTTACATTTTGTTACATTATATTAAACTGCAATGTATACAGTGTGAGAACTCTTGTTACCATGGATAAATAATAAAGGGAATCTGAAATGTCATTAGGTCTCTCTGACCTTTTTAATGTCATTAATACAGTTATTCTATTAGCAGAGACAGCTTTACTAGAGTAGAAAAAATGAATTTGAACATGCAAGACTGTCAGCAATAACTTCTCACCCGTATAATCTCTTTTTTAAAAAAGTAAATAACACCTTCAGCAAAAGAAATCCTTGGTTCTTTTCTTACCTAAGGTCTGTTTCTTTCCATAAAGGATTTAACAACATCTTTATTTCAAATACTTTTCTCTCATGGAGCACACATTTGGCTTCCACTGAGCAAACAAGTGCTAACTGCTCACCATGTGTCATGCAGATTTCCAGATTTCCACAGAAGAATCCTATTGGTATACTAATGAACCACATCCAATAACATTAAAAATCCCTTAAACATGTGCATTTTCTAGTATACCAAGTATTTGCATAGAAGGATTAGCTGATTTTCACACAACCTCTATGAAGTGGGTATTAGCCTCTTCCTTGGAGTTGGGAAACAGCCTTATGGAGGCTGTGACTTGCCCAGGGTCCAGCAGCATCACAGAGCCTCCATACAAGACACCCTTTGCTGGCTCCATGTGGAATTCGCAGCCCAATCATGCAGTCTCCCATTTGCACATCTGTATTTATTTTTTGTTTCCGGAGATTTTTATGTATTCATTTGACAGAGAGCACAAGTAGGCAGAGCGGCAGGCAGAGGAAAGAGCAAGGAGCCCAATGTGGGGCTCGATCCTAGGACCCTGGGATCATGACCTGAGCTGAAGGCAAGATGCTTAACAACTGAGCCACCCAGGTGTCCTTTACACATCTTTATCGATGTAGAGAGAAAAGACAACGGATCAAATATTGGTACTTGGTAGAGAAGCCCCTGCCTGAGACCCTGACTTATTTCTTGAACAGGGAAGCCCAGATGAATTTCAGCTTTTCTATTAAACCAAACCAAACCAAAACAAACACTAGCTTTTAGTTAAAGCAGGGCTGACAAAAACTTCAGATGACTACCCTGATACCCATGTTTGTTAGAGCATCCCACAGCAAGAAACAGAATACTTAAATAAAAACCTTGAGTTTGGGGGCGCCTGGGTGGTTCAGTTGGTTGGGCGACTGCCTTCAGCTTGGGTCATGATCCCCGAGTCCCGGGATAGAGTCCCACATCGGGCTCCCTGCTTGGCAGGAAGCCTGCTTCTCCCTCTCTCACTCCTCCTGCTTGTGTTCCCTCTCTGGCTGTGTTTCTCTCTGTCAAATAAATAAATAAAATCTTTAAAAAAAACAAAAACAAAAACAAACCCTTGAGTTTGGCATTTTATTCATTATGAAAAGCAATCTTTGTCTTGATGTTCCAGTGTTATGCAAAAATAAGAAAATCGTTTAATTTTTACCAGCTTCTCAGGGATTTAAGTTTATAATAGAAAAACAGTATGTGGGTGTTTTTTTTTTTTAAGATTTTACTTATTTATTTCACTTCTCAGAGAGAGATCACAAGTAGGCAGAGAGGCAGGCAGAGAAGAGGAGGAAGCAGGCTCCCTGCTGAGCAGAGAGGCCGATTAGGGCCTCAATCCCAGGACCCTGAGATCATGACCTGAGCCGAAGGCAGAGGCTTTAACCCACTGAGCTACCCAGGCGCCCAGTATATAGGTTTTAAAGGCTTATATAGTTTTCCTCAAGAACTAAAGTATCAATAAATGATCCAGACCAGCAATTTCCAACAACTGAGCCCAGGTCCAGAGGTATCAAGTGCCACCTTGCCAAGCTGCCTCTTCCAGCTCCCTCCCCTTTTCCTCTTCCTTGTATTTCTCCCCTTTCCTTCCCAGGGACTAAGACAAATAAGGTCAATTACTATTATGGGGTATCATTTCAGTTGGGAAGACTGCTCTCAGTGACCTTGATAACCTCTTTCATCCCGAAGCAGCTACTTTTCTAGGAACGTAATACAAAGTAACACACTGGAGAGTCAACAGCCCCCTTGAAGAGAGGTCTTCTGCCCCAGAGGACAGAGTTTATACCTGAGGCTTTCAAAAAGAGTGATACCCACACGCGGCTCCAGATCCTCTTAGTTGGTAGGTCAGATACTCTCTTACCTAACTGTTCTTTCAGAATTTCAGGGACTTGAACCAGGAAATCTTTATTTTTAACATACTTCCCTGGGTGATTCTGAGAGTCATGCTAGTTTGGTAATCACTGCTTTAAAAATCAGAATAACTTAAAAAAAATAAAAGTCAGAATAACTTGAGTTTCATTTCGAACAAACACACGTATGGGGGACTTCCTAACACAAGGCCCTGGTGGTTGCTAAAGCATGAAAGGAATAGCTCATTCTGCATCGCCCACTTGAAACACACGATGCATTTCAAAATAATAATTTAAATTTGAATTCAATTTGTTCAGAGTTTATTATGAAATAGTCCTTATGTTCAGGCCTCCAAGAGCTATAAAGATTAGGAAGACATAGTGCCCTGAGGCTGTCCTGATCAAAATCTAAGGTTCTATTTCTGCCTGTTTGAAACTATCAACTGAAAATGGAAAGGGAATAGAAGGTTCTTTAAAAGGAAGATGCTGAGTTCTACCTTCATCTTAGTATTTCCTATCTTGATATTTTCCCACAAAGTCATATAAGCCTTCGCCTGGATTTCCAAACAGCAGAAACAGATCTACCCACTTAAGCAGATATATTCCACTTGCTTATCCAGGACCACATCTCAAGAAAATACATGATGCCGGTAGGGGGCCTTTATATTCATTTACCGAAAATCCCATTCTATATTTCCTGGATTTGAAAGACAACCATTTATAATATTATAAAGGCAGTACTCCTTCCATCAAGTATACAAGGCTTTACATCCTGTCCCCCTTCCAATCTGTCAGATGGAAACCCAGTTACTTTACTCGGTGGCAGCAGCAGCAGCAGAGGGGCCTTAACAGTGGATCACTCCGTTTTCTCTTCTGCAGGCTCCAGTCCTATGCAAAAGCCATACTTAACTTGGGCTTTTGTTCTTATGCTGAATCCAAGATTTACCAGATTGAGTGTCAAAGGATCACATTTCTAAAGAGACTTATGTAAACAGGTGAGTAAATCCTGAGCCAGAGGACAATTCCATGATAGAATAAGGTGCACAGAAACCTCTCTGATTCCTTCTCAAGTGCAGTGCACCAAAACCACAGGAGCAGAATCTGTGGGCACTGGACCCCAGAACTGACACTTCAGGGTGATTCCCAAGTGCTTTAGAGACACATGCAGTCTGGCAACCCAGCTGGAGTAAAATCATCAAATCCCGGAGGGCTGTGGTCAGGGCACAACTTGGGGTGGTAATTTACAAGTGTCATGAGCATTCATGGTCTTGAGTTCTAAAGGATGTTTTGTTTAGATGGGACTCAAATTCGATGTTAGTCTTCACACCCAAAGTTGGAATGCAGTATAAGTTCTCCCAGCATTCAGAATCAGCTGAGCAAAACATGAGCTGGCGGCATAGAAGAAACTACCCAAACCAGAGAGAGGAAGGCTGTGGAGGACATGGGGTGGGTTCCACACACCAATGGTTGCCCGCTAGCCCGCTCATCCTTCGCTCTCCTCAGGCCAAGAGCCTCAGTGCTTGGTCTAGACCAGTGCTGTCCAAGGGAAATACAATAAAAACACGCATCATTTCAAATTTTCTATGAGCTATATTGAAAAAAGTAGAATGAAACATGATAAATTAATTTTAGTAATATATTTTGTTTCAGTGAATATATTTAAAATATCGTCTCAACATATTAATTGTTTTTTCTTACAGGATTTCATCTTCAACATCCCAGGTAGACTTTATTTATCCTCACAGCACCTCTCCATTCAGACTAGCCACATCTGAAGTGCTCTGTAGTGGCCTCATGTGACTTGTGGCAATGCAGATCCAGACAATCACGTTGGCCCTCAGCCCCATCTTCCGTGTCTCCTGTACTCAGCTTGTCCTTGGTTTTCAGGATTTCTGCTACAAACTCTGCCTCAATCCTTGGCTCTATCTTTCCACTTTCCACTTGCAAATCCAATACCCAAATTTCCCACATGCAAAATTTTCAATTCCCAAATTGCTGAAATCACTACCCTGCTATTTTTTTATTTTTACTTAATTTTTTGTCCCTGTTTCAGTACACGTTTTTTGTAACTACTCACACTCACCTCTGGTAAAAACGTCTATCCTGGCCTTCGTTGCTACAGAAATTCTATGTGAGATGAGAGGGATGGAGGGATTTGGACATAAGAGGGCAAAATTTTCTTAACTGTAAAATTTTTTTAAAAAGTAATTTAAGTCTAAATTTAAAGCAATTACAAAGAAGAAAACAGAGACCCTCTTGTGAGTTATATAAAGAACACTATAGCCACAGCTATGTGGGCACTCAAAGGTGCAAGAATTGTGAAAGATCCAAGAGGGAAGCAAGAGAACCAAGCCGACAAAACAGACAGACCCACAACAGAGTTCCCTTTGATGCTTCTGGCTAAGCGCTTCACCACCTCACTAGAGAAGGACCTGAAAATTAATGCCAGAACCACAGTGCTATATTTGTATTTTCTTGTATTACATTTAACCATGTAAGTTAACCAGATACCCCACAGCATAAATCCCATCATTCTCAAGGAAACATTTTGCTGCCTTTAGGAAGTTACAAGGAAGCAAAGCCTTGCAGATACTTGTGAAGACACAAAACTGAACAAGGCATTGCGCTGGGAGGAGGATGCAAGTGACAATGACAATCACACTTCTGGTATTCCTGGAGGGGGATATCAGGTGTGGACAATCCCCTCCAAAGTGCACCTCAAAATGGTCACTCCTTTCCCCCAGGGGCGTGGGAAATAACCAGAATCACCACTCACTCATTCAACAATATTCTCAGGCTCTGTTTTGTGCCAGGCTCTGAGCCAAAGCCTAGTAAAGAATGAAATAATGTCAGGGGCCAGCAGGGTAGCTGCCACTCACAGAGCTACAAGCAAACTATGCAGTAGCCCAAGTCTGCTTTTAGAACACACTCCTCGTCAACTTTCTGAGACTTACTTCTGTGAAGGGAAGACACCGGCCCTGATGTCACTCAGCCCCCGACCCCGGACCTGCTCCTCTGATGAATGCTCACTGCAAAGCCACCAGGCTGCAGGCTCTCTCTCCCTCCCAGGTCAAAACACCAGATTCTGCATGTCAAGAAAAGGGCAATCTTACTGAAACAGTTCATGGTGGGAATAACTAAGTGCAGAACCTGTGAGTGGGGAGCAGTCACTAGGAGTTTTATACCAGAGAAAACTTTCTGCAAGAGCTAGCACTTACCTGAACCTTCATGAACGGGCTGGGTTTATACTGAGAAAGAGACAGCATAGGTAAACAGAATGCATGGGGGTTTGTGAGGGTCACAGGATTCTGAGGTGGTATGTGGTGGTGGTTCAGGAAACATGCCTGAGAAGGTTCTGGCAGGATCTTCCAGAACCAATAATGGCTAAAGAATGAAGAGAAGGGCCGTATAGGACTGGAAAGCAACATGTAAAAGGACTCTGAGGTAAAAGGCAGTGGTGCATTTAGGGAACTAAAGCAGGTTAGGATGGTTAATGTCTAAGGTTAAGGAGGAAGGGCAGAGGGGTATCAAGAGATAAGCCTGGGGCACGTGGGTCGCTCAGTGGGTTAAAGCCTCTACCTTCGGCTCAGGTCATGATCTCCAGGTCATGGGTTCGAGGCCCGCATCGGGCTCTCTGCTCGGCAGGGAGCCTGCTTCCTCCTCTCTCTCTGCCTACTTGTGATCTCTCTATCAAATAAATAAATAAATCTTAAAAAAAAAAAAAGAGAGATAAGCCTGAAGAGAACCACCATTAACTCCTTATCCTAAAGTGTACAGGAAACTATTGACCTTTAAAATATTAAGCCAGTGAGAAATATCACCTGAAAATAGTGTGGAAAATGGATCTGAGGAGAGCAAAGTGTGGGGAGAGAGACAAGTTAGGAGGATTTCAGTAATGCATGTGAGAGACCGTGAGGACCTTAATGAAAATGATAGCTACAGGGATGGATATTGTGACAAAATTCTAGTAACATTCAGATCAAACATACAGAATGACGTGACCGCTTAAGGGTGAGGGACGAAAGGAAAGTAGCAGCCAATCGTGACTACTAGTTTATCTGGCTTGGACAACTGGGCCGGGGGGGAACTTGCTTGTCAAGAGAAAGCTGTGCAAACTATAGTACCTCCTCCATTCTTTAAAGTCTACTTATGCTTTTCTTCTCAGGTCTAAAAAAGAAAAGCTTATAATTCAATGTCATACCATTCAACTAATCCACACAATCTGTTAATTATGGGTTGAGAAATTTATTGATCAGCTACATCAAATTCCTGGCAGCTAATACAAGCTGAATGTTTGTGTTAAAATGGAAAGGTGAAAAATTAAGAGCCTTATTACCAGTGTCTTCTGATAATGATGATTCTCCAATACTTTACTGATTTGCCTTGTGGTCAGACATGACCAATGATCAAGTATAAGAAATCAAATTCTAAATGGCTTCCAATTACTGTTAATATAAACTGTACCAAAGTACAGTCTTAAAAATATTAAAAATTTAATCCTCATACAAATACACAGTGAAAATAAAGGTTTCTATAACTGTTTAATAAAGCAACCAGACACTTGGCAAAGCCAGTTTAAAAGAAAATTTGAGTTAGGGAAAGCCTTCTTAGATATAAGCTCGAGCAACAACAATAAAAATAAACTGAATTTCCTCAAATTTAAAAACACTTGTGCTCAAAAGGACACCATCAAGAAAGGGAAACAACCACCCACAGAAAGATAGGAAATGTTTCTAAATCATGTTATCTGATAAACAACTTGCATCTAGAATAGAGAACTATTACAACTCAATAATAAAAGGATTCAATAATAAAATAATAGAACCCCTCAATCATAAAAATAATTAAAAGCTGGTCAAGGAATCTGAATAGACACTTCTCTGAAGAAGGTAAAGAAATGGCCAATGTACAGATGAGAAGATGTTCAAATCATTAGCCCTAAGGGAAACGCAAATCAAAACCAGTGAGATACCATTTCATACCCACTCGTATGACTGTAATTAAAATGACAGAAAGATTGTCAAAAGACAAGTGTTGGTGAGGATGCGGATAAACTGGACGCTCAAATACTGCTGCTGCCATGTGACCTGGCGCAGCTGCCTTGGGGAGTAGTTGGGCAGTTCCTCAGAAAGTGAACACCTACGACCTGGCAATTCCACCCCTGGGTACATAAGCAAGAGAAATAAAAACATACATTTACATAAAAACTTGGCCATGAATGTTCATAGCAGCATTATTTGGAACAGCCATCAACAGAGGAAAGGAGGAATAAAAAGTGGTACAACCACACAATAACATATTACTGGGGAATGAAAAAAGAATGGAGTATGAAAGCAGGCTACAACCTGGATGAACCTTGAGCACATGCTATATGAAAGAAGCCAGTCATAAAAGACCACACATTATTTGAGTCCATTGATGTGATATGTCCAGAATTGGTAACTTAGTAGGGACAAAAAGTAGATGGTTATCTGGTGGGGAGGGGACTGAGGTAAGATAGGAAGTAACTGCTAATGGATATAAGGTTTCTTTTTGGGGAGATGCAAATGTTCTAAAGTTGTGATGATAGCTGCACAATTCTGTAAGTATAGAGAAAACCACTAGATTGCATACTTTAAGTAGGTGAATTGTATGGTAGGAAAATTACATGTCTATAAAAACTGTTATTTTAATATATATAAATAGAATAAATAAATAAATATATATATATCAATATACTCAAATTAAATTAAAAACTAGGGTTATATACAGTTCATGAAAAAAATAAAAAGGAATGAGGCTCGTAAATCAGGCACAAATTTATTCAATTTATTGCCTACAAGGCAATAAAACTTTAACATCTGAAGTCTTATTTCCTACTACAAAAAATAAGAAATAATCACACCTATCCTATTCTATATGTTAAGTTCTAAGCTGACAGAGTTGTAAAATTATAGTAGTGTAGCTGTAAATAAGTCAAAGTTGTATTTTAGGTTTGTTAGATAACGCCCTACATTAGAATAAATGTCACAAAGTCATCTCTTGTCTTATTCCCATGTCTTTGATAATTTTTCTTAACAAAGAATCTCATGAGCAAACCACAATGATTTTGCATCCCAGTGTTGGTAAATAGAAAATGACAGGGTATTTCTTCCTAGCTAACCACATGGAAACAAATAATCTAAAAGTGAAAGAATCTCAGAACTAAAGCCCCAAGAAATCATCTGAAAGAAACAAAGCAAAACTTGCCCCAGTAACTCTTAAAACTGTCAGGATTTTCTTTTAACTACATGTTAAGAACTACTGTAACTTTAGCAATAATTTATATTAATAACTATAATAACTATTGCAATATAGTAATAACTACAGCAATTATTAAAGAGAAAGCTAGCCTGAAAATTCTCATCTGATAATAGAGTAAATTATTACATTGATAATAGAGTAAATTATTACATTTAAAAGAAGATGTAATACTTGCAAGATAGAAGCAAAGATGCTATAAAAGTTGCAGGGAGTTTATAAACCCAGTAAAAGAGGTGGAGCAACAATGTGGCAGCCTGACACAGCTGGAAGACAAACCGGTGATTAGTAATGATGGGCTCATGGAGCCAGCCAAATCATAGCTAAGTTGCATTGCTGATGAGAAAGAAAGACCAAAAGAACTAGGAAACAGACCAAGGTAACCCAATTTAAGAATCAGTCTACGGGAGGTCATATAATTATGCAGGCACAATAGAAATCTTACTTCAGAAAGGAATTAAAGACAATTTTCTGGATGCTCAAGAGAGTCAATTATAATGCAGCTCTCTTAGAGGAATGTGAAAAGCCATTTATAGCAACTGTCATTGAAATGTCCCTGGATATCTATGTATTTTAAGCACAAAACAAAGAAATAGATATGGTCTGGGGGGTAGGGAGGGGCACGGAGCCCAAAACAGGGTTTGATCTCAGGACCCTGAGGTCATGACCTGAGTCAGAAACAAGAGTTGGGTGGTAAGTGACTGTGCCACCCAGGCGCCCCAAGAAGAAAGCTATAGGTTTGGTTTTGTTTTTAATTAATTTAATTATTTGACAGAGAAAGAGGGAGAGAGCACAAGCAGGGGGAACAGCTGGCAGAGAGAGAGGGAGAAGCAGGCTCCCTGCTGAGCAAGGAGCCTGATGTGGGGCTCGATCCCAGGACCATGGGATCATGACCTGAGCCAAAGGCAGACACTCAACTGACTGAGCCACCCCGTTGCCCCAGAAAGCTATGTTTTTTTTTAAAGAAAAAAGGGGAAGAATATGAATGTGTTAGGATATTGTGTTCTATCACTTTATACTGATTAAATTACCTGAGAATAGTTACTTAGATGGATTCACATAAAGTCCTAGATGAGATGTGTTTCAGACCCCTCTGAAAAAGGATCTATATACCTTGAAAGTAAAAGGCAGAATTTGGCAAATGACTGGTCCAAAGTACTAATTTTTCCAGAGGTTACAGCAAGGACTTTTTTCTGCCAACAGTAGAGATAACAATGCAACTGAACACCCCTGGCAGATAGGAGGGCAGTGAGTCAGACGAAAAGGCACCTTGTCCTCACACTAAAGACAATGGAGAAGGCACCAGTGTACAGATGACACAGATATGAGTGAAATCACTGGTAGGTGAGTTCAGAGCAGTCTGTTCTGGAGGTGAATGCAGCTATTTAAGGAGCTACAGAACCTGGAACTATTTATCAATGAGCTAAAAATATCCAGACAAGGATCCAGTGAGTTACCCAAAAAGGAAAAATAGTTTGCAACATTAACAAAAAGCTGGGTTAGAGATGTCACGATTAATCAAACAACATTTTGAAAAATGTAAGGTATAAACAATTTATAAGTATCTAGACTATCTCAAAAAGGCTGGATATCATGTGATTTCTGAAGGCATAGTCAAGATTCTTTAATAGAAATATATGTCAGGGCGCCTGGGTGGCTCAGTTAGTCAATCCACTGCCTTCGGCTCAGGTCATGATCCTGGAGTCCCGGGATCGAGTCCCGCATCGGGCTCCCAGCTCTGCGGGGAGTCTGCTTCTCTCTCTGACCTTCTCCCCTCTCATGTTCTCTTCTCACTCTCGCTCTCTCAAATAAATAAATAAAATCTTAAAAAAAAAAAAAGAAGAAATATATGTCAGCAGTAACAATTGTTACTGGAAAACAGCAGGAAACAATTGTGCCATGCTATTTTTGTAAAAATGGGTTAATCATATTAGAAGTTACCTATTTTGAAAGGGAAACTGTCTTTTTTTAAAAAAGGAGGAAAAAACTAAGAACAATAAAGAAAAACATACAAAGCAAAGAAAACAGAAATGTGGCAGTTAAAACACATAAAATAAATGAGTCATATGAAGCAAAGATCACTGCCTGGCGCAGAAACAAAATCCAACAATGTGTTGTCGCTAAGAGATATTAAGTAAGCCAAAATAAAAAATGGGCATTTATTTAATGTATCTTTGCAAAAACAAAAAAGTGAAGGTTACTATTATGAAAATGATATTAAATGTTAAGAAATATATATAAAAATAGAAAAACTTAAGAAAAGTGCACTTTAATATTTAAACATATTTAAAAAAAGGTTTTATTTATTTGAGAGAGAGAGAGAGACAGAGATGAACAGAGAGAATGAATGGGGGGAGGAGGCGCAGAGAGAGGGAGAAGCAGACTCCCCACTGAGCAGGGCACCCAATGCGGGGCTCGATCTCAGGACCCTGGGATCATGACCTGAGCTGAAGGCAGACACTCAACTGACTGAGCCACCCAGGTGCCCCTGCGACAATAGATCCTGAAGAACAGTTATAAAAATTGTCAAATATAACTATATCTGAAAGCCTTATTAGCAGGGCATCATAGCAGATTGAACAGATAAGGAATTAAAAACCTTCTCAATGAACCAGACTCACTGATTAGCATCACTTCTTGATCTAATATCTCTAAATCTCTTAAGGACAAACAGTATGTATGTCTAATAGTAACAGCTGTATCTTAGCAAAAATATCGTTCATTTCGGTTTTCCACTTTCAACCTCTCCACATATTTTACAAATAGTTTTAATGCTCAATCAACCTCTGTACACTCCTCCGTGTTTCGTTCTGTAACACTTGCCATGCAGGAGGTATTTATTATTGGTAGTAAGTGCTCAATAAAATACTTGCTGGATAAGCAAATAATAGCAATAAGCCTGGCAAAACAGCACCACCAGTTGAAAAGAATGCCAAATGTATGAATAGTAGCTTCTTTTCTCCTCACACCCTAGAGAGAATACAACCCTTCTTTTCCTTAAAATGCAAAGGCAAACTTTCATTTAAGATTATTTAAGACAATCTAATACCATGTTAAGTAAAAAAAAAAAAAATACATTTACTGACCTCGTAAGAATGTAAGGCGAAAATGAAGCTGGATTATCCTGCTCTGAAAAGAGGGGCATAGATCCTCCCATAATCCACAGACGGAAGTACAAAATGACAATCACCTTCAAAGAAAAGAAGATTTGGTAAGAAAACCCTTGCTTGTTGGGCATTAAGCCCCACTTTTCTGGAGGATACTTGCAGATTTATAAATGTTTATAAAATGCCTTATAAATGTTCTGTTTGTTTCATTGTGAGCATTTCTATAAAATCCTAACATTCAAGATGAAGAGGCAACATGGAAACAGCTGGGTAGGGCAAAGAATATAAACAATGAAGGTGCTGAGGGAGAGGCAAGCACATTCTTAATTACAGCTGTCAGTATCAAGCATTTACCAGCTGTTATCCACTGTGCTAAAGACTTTCCATCTCACCTGCGGCCTCACAGCAACCCCAGAGGTAGATAAGAAAGCTGAGGCTTAGAGGTAATTTACCCAGAATCCCACAGCTAATAAACTGCAGGATCCAGGAGGTGAACCCATGTCACGGCCCAACCACATTCTTAACCATTCCATTTACACAGCCCCGTAAAAGTTAATTTAAAGTACAATAAATAATACTGCTGCATTCTGAATAAACACATTTGAAGCGTTCCAACCCTTGAATGCCCTGAAGCAGGACATTCATGAGGGTTATTTCAACAAATCCCAGGAACATCTTTCATGTCACCCACTGGAATTGTATCACTAAATGGTGCTATCCTGTTGGTAAGATGAGTAAGAAAACCAAAAGCAGAGACATTTCTGTGGGGTTGAGTTTTGTTTATAAGGATGTTCACCCGCACAGGTCTTTCAGATGATTCTCACTTCAATAGGGCAAAATTACATTTTTATTAAAGTCAGAGAGAAACCTTTGCTTGAATAAAAAGCCAAAGGATTAATTTTGGAGGTAGTTAAGGGTGGATGTTTTTTCCATGAGTATCACTGACTTCCTTCATAAATATCTTTTATATAAATAACCTCAAATCCAAAAACCTAAAATAAATGTATGGTGTCAGACAAAAGCATAACAGTAAACTGAAAGGCAGCAACTGAAAATCATCTTAACACTTACACAATGTCCTGCTCAAACTGAATTTAAATTCTTAAAGACATTATAATGGAAAATATCAACTATGAAAGTAATAGGACAAGTATCCCAAAAGAATATAAATTCCCTAAATACCGTGTAGAGGGAAAAAGCTGTGATAGTTAACCCAACATAATAGGAAGATAAATAGTAGAAAGGGCTTTGAAAATAGATTTTTAGAAGAACAAAGGATTAATAATTGACAACTTTCATCACAGCAATGACATCAAATTACTAGCATTTACATATGACTCTAAGAAAATAAATTACTTCTGAAACCAGTGATGGATCATCCTAATTCTCTGCAAAGATACTGGGGAATACTTTGGAGAAATATTTTGTCCCTTTTGTTGAGATTGTCCAGTCAACACTCTCCGTTGTCATTCAGAGTGGTATACTCTTCTTCCATAAACATTTTTTAGTATCAAGAAAAAAAAAATCATGCTAATTGGTAACATTACAATTCAAAGACTTTTCATAAGCTTCCCATCCAAATTTATGGGGAACAGCAATAGCATCAGAGACTGGTCTCCTAATCTGGAATTCCTGAATCCAACAACGTAAGAAAGTGATTGATGTGACAGTCACCGAAGATGGCAACCAAGAATGTCTGCCCAATTGCATGTGCACTCTGCTCTTCCCATCAAGAAAGAAGCCGAATTCCCCTCCTTTAAAGTCTGAGTTGGTCTTGTGACTTGCACTGACAACAGAATGTGGCAGCAGTTACACTTGTCAGTTCTGGGCCTACCCCTTGAGAGGTCCTACAACTTGGGGTTCACCCAGCTGCCATGTTGTAAGGAAGTTCTGGCCACCTTGCCAGAGCGAGGCCACAGGGAGAGACCCTAAGGATGAGATATCACAGACAGACGGTTGAGCCCAGCAGACAGCTACAGGAAGTTGCTTGTCAAAAAACATGAGGAGCATTAGAACCGTCTAGCTCGGTGTGGCCAAGCTAGCATGCTAAAGCATTAGAACCGTCTAGCTCGGTGTGGCCAAGCTAGCATGCTAAAGCATTAGAACCGTCTAGCTCGGTGTGGCCAAGCTAGCATGCTAAAGCATTAGAACCGTCTAGCTTGGTACTGCTGAGCTAGCATGCTAAAGCATTCAGAGCAAACATATGTGGTGGTTGTTTTAAGCCACTACCTTTGGGGGTGGTTTGCTATGCAGCAGTACATAACTGATATAGCCAGATTTGTGTGTGCTGCTGAGACAACTCAGAATCAGTACCCTGAAAGGGACTCATAAAATAGTATAGTTGACACTGTCCATGCCACTGAGTTCACACACTCCTAGACAGCTTTCATACATACCTGATAAAGCTTTGTAACATTCATAGCATGTAAACTCTTTGATCCTAAAGATCGTGTTGTTAGAATCTATTGCTGATTCTATTAAATAATCTGGATCATGTCTCTGAGCCAAGTGAAAGTAAAATATTCCTTATCAGATATTTCAGAAGCATACATATACTTACATAACATATGACCAAAGTGGCCCTTTTTAAGAATGGCCTCATGGTAAGGAGGAAATGCCTATTGCTCCTTGCTGTCAAATACCTGAAACAGGAGAGAAAAAAAAAATCTTAAATAAGTGTTAGAGTCCACTACACATAACGTTCTCCATTCACTGCGAATGAGCCATAGCTCGGAAAAAAGCCAGAAAGTATTGGAGCTAAGAGCATGGCTTCTGGAGCCAGACCACCTGGGTTTCAGGCCCCCAGCTGCTTACTGTCTGGAAGACTTGGGGCAACTTTCTTGACTTCTTTGGCCATCTATTTTTCTCACTTACAAAAAAAAGGGGATAATAATAGTGCCTACTCCACAGAAATGTTGTGAGGAAAAATGAAATAATATATGCAGCAGGATCTAGCACTGTTAGCTATGAATTTACTACCCCATCTATGCCAAATAACCCAGGCATTCTGGCAACTATATAGTTACACTGGTCAAAGGGATGATCAGAAACAAAGTAAGAGTTTACCTACTGCATTTAATTTGAGAAGTACTATGTCTTCAATCTACAAAATGCACAAATATTTTTTTTAAAAAGACTTATTTTAGGGAGGAAGGGGGGGGCAGAAGAAGAGAATCCCAAACAGACTCTCTGTTAGCACAGAGTTCAAAACGGGGCTCGATCCCATGACCCTCACATCATAATTGGAGCTGAAATCAAGAGTCAGGCCACCCAGGTGCTCTATCTCACAAATATCTTTATCCTTGAAAAAATAAAGGATCCAAATTGCACAAGGTTAAGAAACTTACCCAAGCTAATGAAGTTAGTAAGCCTCATTGGTGGAATGAGAGCTCAACAATATGTAGTGGGCAGTTTTCTCACCTGACAATGGCCTCTGGAACCAAACTAAGTTGCAAGAATGTCAACTTCTAGAGGGGCAGGAACTTACATGGATGCTGTGTCTGCCATAGCTTACTTACTCATACAAAGTGGGAGCCCCATATTTCTGCATAAGAGCCACATGGCCTTAATAAAGACAACGGGGGTGCCTGAGTGGCTTAGTTGGTTAATCGTTGCCTTTGGCTCAGGTCATGATCCTGGAGTCCTGGGATCCTCAGGCTCCCTGCTCAGCACGGAGTCTGCTTCTCCCATTGTCCCTCACTCCATTCATGCTCTCTATCACTCTCTCTGACTCTCAAAAAAATAAATCTTAATTAAAAAAAAAATAAAGACAATGAAAGAGAAGCAAGAGAAAGCTATTAACAACTCCCAAGCAAAAACCTAAAGCATATCATTTTCACCTACATGCAAACTTCTGTGTTTTAAACTAAAAGTGAAGGAAACAAATCAAATCAAATCAAGTAACCCACCAACCATTTCCCACCCCATCCTTATTTTTCCTTCTCTTTTCCATTTTTTTCTTTTACTCTATGTAATTTAATTTCTCCTCAAAGGATTTCCTCTCAAATCTCTTAAAATTTGCACTTGAATGAGGTCTCTTTACACAATGGGAATATTTAACTGGCGAGAGATCCCTTTGTAAGGCCTCAGTGGGTTCAAACCACAAAGAAGTGTCCATCTTGACGACTGCTTATAACATATATATGGTTACTCCATTTTGCAACTGTTAAATGTGTCCAGATGGCACTGTAAGGAGACAACAAAGTCAGTCAGAAGCAGCTCTCTCTCCTTGCTTCCTTTTTCCTCTTCCTGGTTCGTAAATGGCTATGGATCAGACCTTTCAGAGTTTTTAATGAGTGGAGAAAAAATGAGGTGAGTTCAAAAAAAAATGAGTCTGCTTTTACCAAAATCTGGACTGGATCCATCCCCAAGCACTGCACTTAAACCTTTCCTTAGCTCTCAAGCTTGGCAAGGAGGAAGGCCAGGGATGCTGTCAGCTCTCACAACACAGGTGCACCACTAATGTCCCAAAAAAAGATTCCACCACTTCCTGAATCAGTACATAAGTGTTTATGTATGTTTGAGTCGGTGTATATCTCTGAAGCGAAATCTTAGTCTCTGATCTTTAGTGTGAACTGGATCTATGATTCCCAAAAGGTGAAAGCAGTGCTAAGTGGTTTCTCTCAGGCCTGTCTCCGCTATTACTATCATTTTCAGGATGACTCAATAAAGATCAACCCTGGATATATCTGCAATTCCTTTCCAGAATGCAAGATAAGTGGCAGCAGGAAGGGAATAGCAGTGTGGGAAGGAAAAGGTGTTGGGGAGGCCAAAATTGTAATATGTCAGAATGAAAAAGTTCTTCTTGGGTTGGTCTACTTTCAGAAGCTTCATTTCTCAGGATCCCTCACTGCTGTGGAAAACATCAGAAGTGCTCTCCTCTCTACAGAACAAACCACAGGGTTTAGGATTTTGTTCAACATTAAACTTAGGTAAATTCCTAAAATCTGCATTTTGTTTCACTGAAAGGAAGTTTATTTCAGGGAGTGATATTTATAAAGTACCCCTTTGTTTAGAAGTTCTTCCCGCATGACAACTTCCATTTCCTCGAGAAGTTAAGCTCCTTTAGACACCAAATAATTTGCTCTTAAAAGGTTGCATCCCCGGCGCCTGGGTGGCTCAGTGGGTTAAAGCCTCTGCCTTCAGCTCAGGTCATGATCTCAGGGTCCTGGGATCCAGGCCCGCATCGGGCTCTCTGCTTAGCAGGGAGCCTGCTTCCTCCTCCTCTCTCTCTCCCTGCCTGCCTCTCTGCTGACTTGTGATCTCTCTCTGTCAAATAAATAAATAAATAAAATCTTTAAAAAAAAAAAAAGGTAGCATCCCAAAGCCATGAAAGCCTAAAATGATACAGACAGCAGTGGTTGAAAAATGACCTCTTTCAAGATTTCTACTTCTTAAAATAGAAGTAGAAATAGTTGTTGGCCAATATTAAAAGAGAAAATAGTCCAAAAGGATATGGCCTCTTTTTTGGTAAACACTAGGTTAGAGGCTGAAATTCCTAAGCCCATACAGGAAGAACTACAGGAACTGAATTCTCTGAATTCCTTCCTCCTCCCCAACTCACAATAAAATTAGATAGTGGAATTTTCCCCATTAGTCTACGATATATGTATGGTCTATAAGGCAGAACTGAACAACAAAAACATTGTTATTAACAGAATAAAAATAGCAAAAAATTAATATGTGCCAGACACAAATCTAAGTGATTAAATTATAGTTATTTACCACTTAGAAAAATTCTATGAGGAAAAATAGAATTCCTTTTTTTACAGAGATCAAAAAACTAGAATATTTAGCTATTCTATCAGATCCTCTCAGCTATTCATTTCAATCACAAACTAAACTATCTGTAAGTGCCTTTTAAACAAGGCACGATGCAAATGCCATCACTGATAATTTTCAATTTCAGGCAAAGTCTTCACTGTTTTCCCTGTGAAGCCAGAGAACGTTCCAACAACCAAACCAAAGCACCAAGAAATGCACTAGAATAGGAACCAAAAGTTCTATTCCCATGCTTCCAAGTCATTGGTTTTATGGCTTATAACAAGTCTATCAGGAGCTTTATTTTCTTCTTTTATCAATGAGAGTTTAGTTAGACTCAGTGGTTTCAGGTCTAAAATACTGTGATCCTTGGATGTTCTCACCAATAGATGACATCATAAATGACAAGTGAAGAAAAAGAGAAAGAAACCTGAAAATTAAAAAAAAAATGCTAAGGGATTATATTAGTTCATCGATCCCCCACACACACTTGAGTAGACCCTTCATAATTTGCAGAACATGAAAAAAATATTTTCACATTAGTTTGGGTGTTGGCAATACCAAACTCTGCATTTTTTTTTTTTTTTAAGATTTTATTTATTTGACAGAGAGAAACACAGCTAGAGAGGGAACACAAGCAGGGGGAGTGAGAGAGGGAGAAGCAGGCTTCCTGCCGAGCAGAGAGCCAGATGCAGGACTTAATCCCCAGGTCTCCGGGATCATGACCTGAGTCCCTGAGCCGAAGGCAGTCGCTTAACCAACTGAACCACCCAGGTGCCCCAAACTCTGCATTTTTAATAACTTCTGATTTTAAGCAAGCAACAGATCAAGATTACCCAAAGTAGATTCCCTAACCTGTGCTTCCCCACACCCACTACTCTGTTTCTCTGACATCAAATTTTCTATTAACATCCACCTTCTTGATTGTGTTCAAATATTCAGAGCTAAACGTGACTTCCTGAACTTCACCTCCATAGCTTCAGTCATGAAATCCCATATAAGGTTCTGGCTGAGACAAGGACAACCATCCTCCTTGAAACACCCACCATAATCCTGAGTGTTAAATAAATGCTCATTATTTTAAGCCACTGGCTTCATTGACACAGAATTATTGTTTCAGTGGATAATTACTATATAAAACATGATGGTCAATAAATGCTTACAGACCCGAATAGAATTTTAAAAATATTTTTCTGCCTCCACTAAACCCCCCCCCAACTTTTTTTTTTCCTATGTGTTCCTTATTCTCCAGGAGTAGACCAGGATACAAAAGAAGAATGCTCAATTTGGGAGGTACACAGCAAGCTGGAGGAGGAAAACCACATAGATGGTACTATCTTATCTTAAATCCTGCTAGTTTAAATGAAGATGTTATATTATATTTTCTAGCCCTTCTCGGGATCTATAAAGACGTGTTAATTTTTGCCTTAACACTAGCTCCTATGGCAAACATCTCAGACACAAAGAGTTGCTATTTTTTTTTAAAGATTTTATTTATTTGACAGAGAGAAACACTGCGAAAGAGGGAACACAAGCACACAAGCAGGGGGACCGAGAGGGAGAAGCAGGCTTCCCACCGAGCAGGGAGCCCGATGTGGGGCTCGATCCTGGGTCTCCAGGATCATGACCTGAGCCGAAGGCAGTTGCTCAACCAACTGAGCCACCCAGGCATCCCGAGTTGCTATTTTTTAACATTATATCAATAAACTATAAAAAGCTTTAAGGGGCACAGAATATAGAACCCCAAAATCTACCACTTTGGCAGGTAGATTATTTTAAGCTGAAGGCAAGCAAGACGAAACAGAGGTCAAGAAAAACTTTGATTTCTCCCTTGACTACCCAAAAGAATTTGGAGAGGGGGCCTCCCTCAGAGAGAAAGCTATATCAGAGATAACTTTTATCTGAATGATTGACTTATTCGTAGGACACAGCAAATCTATAATTACCAAACTACTGCTTCTTCCTATTGTCCTGCGAATTACCCTCCCCTGCTTGGAAGCCCCAGACTCCTATCCCATTCTTTAGCTCAGGAAGGTATAGAGGTCTGACTTGCCTTTGGGTCTCGTATTTTTATGGGGCTCCTGTAGGTATGAAATTAAATTTGTTTTCCTCCTGTTAATTTATCCTATATCAATTTAATTATTAGACTAGCCAAAGAAGCCAAATTTTGCCTCTCTTGTTAACTATATACAAAATTCCTTTTAGAACACTGGTCATACTACTTTAATTCCTCCTGTTCTTTCAAAGTAATATAGGAGATTAATAAAGAGTCATATACCATGACAATTTTTTTTTTTAATCCAGAGCTTTTTAGGATAGGAATTTAGGGACCTGCTTCTGTTTGAAACACAAGAAAAAAGGTAGGTTCCACCTGTCAGGTGACCAAAGTAACAAAGACACAGCTCACATTAGAAAAGATTATAAGCTTAACAAAAACAACAAAAAGAAATTTAAGTGTCTTTGGGTTCTTCTTTAATGCACTCTCCTTGAACTCATAAAGTGCCTCATCTAAATCTTAAAAACCAAAGGCATTATGAAGAGGAGTGAGACAACCTTTGATGTCTCCTTTGATATTCAAATGCAGAGTCTGAAGGAAAGGAGCTAACAATTCTAAGAC
Source organism: Spilogale gracilis (assembly GCA_004023965.1). Taxonomy (NCBI): domain Eukaryota; kingdom Metazoa; phylum Chordata; class Mammalia; order Carnivora; family Mephitidae; genus Spilogale; species Spilogale gracilis. The sequence goes on from PITA01005378.1 coordinate 100,014, forward strand.
AATAATGCATTTCTCAGTTTTACCTATTCAAAAAGCCCACTCACCTTCAATACCCCATTCTGTGGCTAGTGTAAATTTTTCTTCCTGAAATGTCAAACTCAGCTCAGTGTATTATTTACACAGAAATATGTGGAAATAAAGACAGAGAAGGCATAGAGGAATATAATTTCAGTGCTATAACCATTCTGAAAATCAAAGTTAGAATTGGAAGGGGTCAGAATAGCTCAGGCAGTTTTACAGGTGTGAAAAAAAAAAAGAAAGTTCAGAAATGTTAACTGACTTGCAGAAGATCGGGTCTTTTGATATCAAAGGTCAATGAGTTCAGGCCTTATTCATTAAATCTGCAGTCTAATTTCTATTCCTTCTAAAATGAATTTAGTCAGAGGCCCCAATTTTTATCCCTTGTACATGTAACAGCAAAAATTCAGTTCTGGTAATATCATCCTTTTCTGTCATTAACAGTCCCAGAAAAGTTTCAGTTCATTCATAATAGGGGGTACTTTATGGTTATCATTCACTTTACTTCTTAAATGTCATCCAATTCCACATTGTCCTCTTCTTGTGAATGAGGCTGAAGGAAGAATTTACTCAGGATCTTGCAATTGGCAAGTGGCAGAGGTGAGATACAAATCCAAATCCAAAGCATTCACTACTCTATGTAACATATAAGTAAAACAGAGCTGGTTTCTTTAGCACACTTTCAACACAGATTATTTTTTACATGCATTTCTGCATTTATAGAAACACAGTGATTTCTACTGAATTAAATGATAAAGTTCATCTTCAGTATCTTCCTCCATTTGCATGAGTCTACGATAAAACCTTTAGTTTTCTTTTCTTTTTTTTTTAAACCTTTAGTTTTCCTACAAATGAATGAACTAAGGCAGTGCACAATTCTTGAAGGGTCTTTTATGAAGTATCCTTTTAAGGGTTAAGGTGGTAGTGGTTGCTGAAGGTTGAAATGCAAGTTCCATGTACTGTGGACTGATTCAGAAATTCTAAGTGAGAACAGAAGGCCAATGGAGAGTGTGTACAGGGCTGAGAGGGTGCCACTGTACTGTGAACCCATTAGCCAGCCAGTGCCACAGAGAGAAGGAGCAAGCAGGAACGGAGAGTGAAACAGATAAGCATGTCCCAAGAGTGACAATGAAGCTGACACCTGAGGAAGATGAGAAGTGACTTAGGTGAGAAGAGAGGGAATAAGACATATATACAGAGGCCTAGGATTGAGATAGGGCAAGCAAGATGAAGAAAATAAACGTTCATTCTAGCTGCAGGATCTAATACTGGCAGAGTGGTGACAGGGAGGCTGGAGAGGCAGGCAGGGGCCTCAGTGACCCTCATGTCCCACTGTGGAGTTTGGACTTTATTTGGACAGCAATGAACAGTTGGTGAAGGGCTTCAGGTAGCGATGACCCAATGCATTTCCAGTAGAGAGTGGCATTCTATGATGTTGCTACTGTGACTACTGTAAGGTCCAGAACAAAGAGCAAAGGGCCCAGCAGCCCCAATGGGGAAATGATAAGCAATGGTGATTCTGGAAGTTTCTGAGATATCAGATTCAGAAATAGAAGAGGTTCTAGCCCAAGTAGGTAGAGAGACCTGATGGGAGGGATAAGTGAGAATGGCATGTGTTACATTTATTTAGCAATCTGATTTAGTATTAAGTCTTTTCTTGACGCATTTCAATTTTGTGTGAATTGGTCATTAATTTGGTGTCATTTGAAACTTTCTACTAACCAGAATATTAAGTTGCCAAAATAGAAACCCATTACAAGAATATACATATTATGCACTTGTATGGCCTTTTCTACGTCAAAGGGCTTTTTAGCCTAGTCTAATATTTAATCCTTTGAAAGATCCATATGCCCTTGGCAAAAAAGAGAGCACCATCCCCACATGATTGATCTAGACCTAATGAGCAGTGCCTCCTGAACCAGAACTCAGATGTTTTATGGCTGATTCCGTGCCTTTTAGTTGCAACACATGATCTCCTCTCCAATCATACTGTCAAATAGCATTTGCTGCAGGTTTCCCCTTATTTCTATCAGTTCAAACTTCCTGCACACCAGAGACTCTAAGAATCCAGGTAAACAAAATCACTACTACTCACAGGACACATTTGCGTGGGTACACAAATAAACATCTGCGCTAAGAAGATTAAAAACAGCCAGTGAAACCATAATCATATTTTTTGAACACCTTATTGGACTATACAGACTGGTAAATTAAAATATAATTCAGCTAGTGAAAAAGAGTATTTGGTATTGGGACTGTCCAGGTAAACTGGGGAAACACATATTCTGTTAACAATGACAACAATAAAATAACAGCTGACATGGAGTAAACGCCTACAATGCCCCAGGCAGTTCCTACATATAAATGCTTACCACCTTCCTATAGTATGTGCAATTGTAAAATCTCATTTTACAAATGGGGAAACCAAAGTATTAAGGGTGAAGAAACTTGCCCCGAGGTCCAAGAGGAGTCAGACGGTCAATCTAGCTTGTACCCTTAATCACCAGTGCTCTGCTACCTCTGGGTCATTGCCAACTAAATTGGTCTTCAACTTCCCTTTGCCTGAATTTCACACACCACCCTTAAATACAAACATGGCATTAACATTAACAAACATGGCATTAATGTTTAAAAGAATGATTCCATGAAAAAAATGTTCAATACCATTTGGCATCAGGGAAATACAAATCAAAACCACAATGAGATACCACTTCACACCAGTCAGGGAATGACTAAAATTAACAAGTCAGGAAATGACAGATGTTGGCAAGGATGCAGGGAACCCTCCTACGCTGTTGGTGGGAACGCAAGCTGGTGCAGCCACTCTGGAAACAGCATGGAGGCTCCTCAAAAAGCTAAAATGGAGCTACCCTATGACACAGCAATTGCACTACTTGGTATTTACCCCAAAGATACAGATGTAGTGAAAAGAAGGGGCACATGTACCCCAACATTTATAGCAGCAATGTCCACAATAGCCAAATTATGAAAAGAGCCCAGATGTCCATCAACAGATAACTGGATAACGAAGATGTGGTGTGTACACATACACACACATACACACACACACACACACACACACACAGAGGAATACTACTCAGCCATCAAAAAAATGAAATACTACATTTGCAATGATGTGGATGGAACTAGAGAGTATTATGCTAAGCCAAATGAATCCATCAGAGAAAGACAGTTATCATTGATCTCACTGATATGTGGAATTTAAGACACAAAACAGGATCATAGGGGAAGAGAGGAAAAAATAAAACAAGATGAAATCAGAGAGGGTGATAAACCATAAGAGACTCTTAATCACAGGAAACAAACTGAGGGTGGCTGGAGAGGATGAGGGTGGGGTGACAGGGTAACTGCGGGATGGGCAATAAGGACTGTGTCATGTGGGGCACCTGGGTGGTTCAGTCGGTTAGCGTCTGCCTTGGGCTCAGGTCATGATCTCAGGGTCCTCCGATCGAGCCGCATGTCGGGCTCCCTGCTCAGCAGGGAGCCTGCTTCTCCCTCTCCCCATTGCTCATACCCCCCTCTCTTGCTATCTCTATCTCTCAAATAAATAAATAAAATTTAAAAAAAATAGAAGGGCACATTATTATAATGAGCACTGGGTGTTATATGCAACTGATGAATCACTGAATTCTACCTCTGAAACTAATAATATACTGTATGCTAATTAACTGAATTTAAATTTTAAAAATCAAACCATAAAAAAAATAAAGAAATAAATAAAAGGATGGTAATTCAGGATACCATATACCTGATCAATTTAGGAAATTAACAGAAAAGCAGCTATAACTTCACTGCATGAAATATAATAAGCTGTTCCAACAGCAATATTCAAATCGCAAAATACTGGGCACTGGTCCTATAAATAATATATGGCAGAAATAAAAGCATACATTTAACATTTAAATAACAGCTAACATTTACTGAGTGGTTGCCATAGGCCAGAACCTCTCCTAAGCACATATGTCAGCACTTTAAACACACACACACACCAACAACAAAAGTATGAAGCAGGTGTTATTTCTACCTCCATTTTATAGGAGGGGAAACTGAAGTCTAATGGGGTGAATGAACTCACCTGGGACCACGAAGCTGGTAGTGAACAGAGCTGGGAACTGTGCCTGTGCGTTCAGGTGCCTGAGCCTATTGTTCCAGCGCTGCCCTACATGGCCCTACTGTGCTTCCAGCACTGTCCCAAGGAGGCATGCACAGGAGGAAAGACGAAAAGAGTTCAGGGAATGAAGAAGTAATCATGAGCTGGGAAAGGAGAAGAAGCTGCAGGAAACATGGGAGACCTGACCTGGGCCTGGGATGTCAGAGAAGATGGAGGAACAGGGCAGCCAAGAGAGGCCAGGAGGAAATAGCTCAGGTGGCCACGGAGGGCCTGGAGGGATGTGGCTGCTCAGGACAAAGAGGACTCTGGTCACACAGCATGGTCCCATGCCTCTCCTCCGCACGTGGCTTGCCCACCTGGGGTGCTTGTCACAGGGTGAGAAACTTAGGTCAGGGTCTATGCTACAGCTGTGGAGAGCTTAGACTGGAGACACCCAGAGGAGGAAGTCTTGCTTAAACCTTTAGGGAGCCACTTTCTCCAATCCAGCTTTCCATACAGGGCCCTTGTGCACCTGCCTGGAAGCGACTCGTAAGAAGGGATAGTAAGCCCAGAAGCTCTGCAATACACATGGGTTCGCGTGCAGAGTTCATGCAGAGGCCAAGGAGGACATATGGCTGTCTGGGCTTCCTGGAGACCATGGTTCCTCCTGAAATAGGTCACTTCCTGCAGCCAAAGCCACACTGTGGTCAGGGTAGGTAGCCTAAGAAAACACAGCACCACTCACAGGAAGGTGAGCGATGATGCCCATGCAGGAGAAACCTTTCCTTTGTCCAAACTCATTCAGAGAATAACCCATTTCTCTGGCCCCAAGGTCTCATCCCCCTTCCTAATGAAGGTCAAAGTGCTGACAATCACAGCTGCGAGGGCTGGAAAGGAGGGACTGGTCATTCCAGCACAATCCTTGTAAACACCTTTAAAGTTCAGGTTTCCTACAAGAATCTAACTTTAGGGGGATTCAAGATTTATTTCACTTGGAACTCTTTTTTACACTCAGGACAAATATGCCATATATATATGTATATATATAAAATTTATTTTCTAAGTGAACTTTTTAAGGTTGAACTCTAGGCAATTTGGTTTTATTTTTAAATTCCAGTGTTCACACATGTTGAAAGCTCCTAAGGAGAAAGCCATAACTATGATTTCGGAGTAGAAATAAGAACCACAGTGGCGCTTAGCAATAGAAACAATCATTATTCAGATAATTGTCATGGTGTTTTTTTTTCTAATTGTCATGGTTTTTAATGTTTGTGTAAAATGTCTACTAGTTCTACAGAAGCTAGGAATACATAATAATTTTTTTTTTTTTTTAAAGATTTTATTTATTTGACAGAGAGAAACACAGCCAGAGAGGGAACACAAGCAGGGGGAGTGAGAAGGGAGAAGCAGGCTTCCCGCCGAGCAGGAAGCCCGATGTGGGACTCGATCCCGGGTCTCCAGGATCATGACCTGAGCCGAAGGCAGTCGCCCAACCAACTGAGCCACCCAGGCGTCCCAGGAATACATAATAATTAAGTCTATATTTTTTTTCAAACACATGCTTCCTCTGGTTACACCACTTTTTTTTTTTTTTTAAGATTTTATTTATTTAACAGAGAGAAACACAGCCAGAGAGGGAACACAAGCAAGGGGAGTGAGAGAGGGAGAAGCAGGCTTCCCGCCGAGCAGGGAGCCCGATGTGGGACTTGATCCCGGGTCTCTGGGATCATGACCTGAGCTGAAGGCAGCTGCTTAACCAACTGAGCCACCCAGGCGCCCCCGGTTATGCCATTTTTAAAACTGTCTCCTAATTTACTTCTAGACCAGACTCTCATTTTAGTACATAAAGTAAAAAACTGAAGTAGGAAAGTTGCCAAAGGAACTAGAAATTCTAGTCCCAGTCATATTTTTTCACATATACTCATATCTAATTACATTTATTTATATTTTTCAAAGGAAACATTCAGAAAATGTTACAACATCAGCTTGTTAAGTTGGTTGTCAGAAGGACCTCTGAAGGTCTCTCATACTAACTCTAAAAAGATGGTGCCCATGACATAGGGGCAGCCCAGGTGTGGTGAAGCAACCGCCAGAGTCACACAGAATCCTGGCTCATTAATTACCCACTGAGAGACTAGACAACCATTGTAACGTCCTTGGGGTCTCAGGTGGCTCAGCCATAAAGCAGTCATGCTAAGTTCTACCTTACATGTTCATTCAAAGGATTTCAATGAGACGAGGTATGTAAGTGGCTTAACACAGTGCCCAGAACATAAAGGACCCCAAATTAGTCATTATTGGAATAGTGACCACAACTTAAATGAAAATTCAAAAACCCGGGGTGCCTGGGTGGCTCAGTTGGTTAAGCAACTGCCTTCAGCTCAGGTCATGATCCTGGAGACCTGGGATCGAGTCCCGCATCGGGCTCCCTGCTCAGCGGGAGGCATGCTTCTCCCTCTCTCACTCCCCCTGCTTGTGCCCCCCCCGCCCCGCGGCTGTGTTTCTCTCTGTCAAATAAATAAAATCTTAAAAAAAAAAAAAGAAAATTCAAAAACCCTATGGCCTGTCTTTCATGGCCACATGCAAAAACCAAAAACAAAACAAAAAACTGAACAGTGAATACAATGAATTCAACTAGGATCAAGCATAGAAAAAGAACTCCTCTCCCTCAAGTTCTATCAGTTCCCTTCTTCCCGAAAAGAGAAGAGAAAGAGAACTAAATATTTTCTGAGAAGACGAAGCTAATTTAGCTTTCAACATTCTTTTCATACACTGCTTAACTTTCATTCGGCTTGGATACTGAAGCCAGATACTCCAATGTGTCGGGCAGGACATGCCTGTCCACAGTAGCTGGCTGACGAGGTGGACTGGAGGTGCCCTGGAAGGGCTGAAATCTGGCCACAGCCCCTTTGACAACCCATGAGCCCTGGCGCCTGCTGCATCTGCCTTGAGGAACAGCAGCCTTTTCTGAATTCTCCCAAAAGAGCAAAAGGTGCCCTTGACTCAAACATCATGTACTTGACATGCCACACACTCCCAGCTTTTTCTACTTCAAATAAATAACCCTACTGACCAGCAGCAGCCTGCACATTATGATCTAATACCCATTAAACAGCTTCATAGTCCTAATGACTTTCACAGCAACTTGCTAAATATAGTGTTTCCATTTTCTTCCCAGCCAATTTTATTTTCTCACTGACACACTGCCACAGTGTTGCTGTATTTCCAGTCACCAAACCAAGTGCAAAGTAACCTTATGTTAACTAACAATATTTGTTTTTGTATTAACTCCACTGAGCTTCCTTTGCCAACTCACCATGGGGTTTGATACACTAGGAATTTAATGCATTATACCAAATTTTAAAAATTCTTAACCTTTATAAACCCTTAACCTTTACAAGCCCTGCCAATACCAGGGCCCAATCCGAAATCTGCCAGGCTAAAGTTTCCACATCCTCGAGGTTTTATACACAAGACTAGATTGTCAGCAAGGGTATCCAACCAGTCCAGCGTGCCTACCCCTAAGGAGCTTGCTGGGACATGGGACTTTCAGTGCTAAAAGTCCTGGGAAAACCTGAGTGAGCTGAATTTTGCAAAAATTCAAATAAAATAAGTGCTTTTCTAGGCTCTCTGCTCAGCAGGGAGCCTGCTTCCTCCTCTCTCTCTCTCTCTCTCTCTTTCTGCCTGCCTCTGTCTGCCTACTTGTGATCTCTCTTTGTCAAATAAATAAATAAAATCTTTAAAAAAAGAAAAAAAAAATAAGTGCTTTTCCTTGCTCTGGACAAACACACCTGCATGCAGGCAGACAGACACCCCCCCCACACACACACCCATATCACCACAAATACCCTCTTCTATCTATCAGGTGCTGTTCCTTATCAAGAAGAATTTAATCGGGGCACCTGGGTGGCTCAGTTAGTTGAGCCACTGCCTTCAGCTCAGGTAATCATCCTGGAGGCTCGGGATCTTGTCCCACATCGGGCTCCCAGCTCTGCGGGGAGTCTGCTTCTCCCTCTGACCTTCTCTCCTCTCATGTTCTCTCTCATTCACTCTCTCTCTCTCAAACAAATAAATAAAATCTAAAAAAAAAATAATTTAATAAAAAACAAGTGTTTCTCTGATGGAAGATATTTACTAACTGGTTGAGCTTGTTAATTCTGAAAACCTAAGAACTAGAATTTTCTCATGCCCACTTTCCAACTTTCAGACAATTCTTCTCTAGTTGGTTAAGCCAATGCAAGGTATTCTTTATAGTGGTATTTTATTCAAGGAACAAAAGGAAAGGAGGGCAGGGGGAAACAAGGGTTTAATAATTACTAAGACTGTACAGAGTTTACTATATGTGTAATCAATGGAATTGTAATGACTATTTATTAAACTATAAAGTTGCCTGGTTGATTAAAGTAGAGGTTAATATTTTAAATGCTAAATTCCAAGGAATCTGTCTTGATTATAAAATAATCAGTAATTCAAAGTAATCTGACTGTCTTGATTATAAAACACAGTGATCATAGACAGATACAGTGGTACCTAAGATGATCAACATTAGCTATAAACAAACAGAACCAAACATTCAAACAAAACCAAAGTTCCAAAATCTCACGACCTGTAATTTTGATACATTTGTCTGTTTATACTCTGCCATATGTAAATGCAACATACTTATTTTTTTTCTTTTACATACCAGTAATAGTTAATTGGAAAGTTCATGAAAGTTTTTCTATCTTCTATGTCACTCTTTTTTTATTGTCTATTCCTGGTATGCAAGGTTTACTGACTACAGGATTATTTAAAATCATTTCCACTCTCTTTAAACATTAACTTCCAATTTCCGGGGCCCTATTACTAAAAACAGCATACTAAATAATGCTAAAAGCAGATTTTTTCCATTGTCCAGTGATCTCCTACTCAAGTAAAAGAACATTATAGTTTTTTTTTTAAGATTCTATCCATTTATTTGACAGAGAGAAACACAGCTAGAGAGGGAACCCAAGCAGGGGGAGTGAGAGAGCGAGAAGCAGGCCTCCTGCCGAGCAGGGAGCCCAATGGGGGGCTTGATCCCAGAACTCCGGGATCACAACCTGAGCTGAAGGCAGACACTCAATGACTGAGCCACTCAGGAACCCCACATTATGAATATTAAGTGAACACTTTAGACTGAAAAACAGATGTTCATCAAGAGGAAAACAAATTCCAGAAGAACCTGCTCTGACATATCCTTTGCCCAAGTAGGAAATCTGATCCTTGCCATGGTCAGTGAGCAGTCTCTAGGGGTCTCATCTGCACTGCACCTTCAAACCAAAGATAGGCCAACTCCAGGAGTTAACAGACGAGGCACAGCTTCTCTTCAAGATGTGAGGACATGGCAACCAGTGAAGTTTGATAAGGCAGGTGATTAAGATTCCTGCTTGATGGCAATTTCTCTAACAAGCACTTTATGAGAAACCAATAGGAGATGGGTGGCCAAATGAAGCAGCTCCCATTCATGCTGGATGGATGCCTTAAGCGAGGCCTCACCACTGTGGACATCTGGGGAATCCTTAACTCCTGACAGAGCTGGCTAGTATGCTATAATGTGCAAAAAAGGAAAACATCTTGTCCTCGTATAATATAATTTGGTTAAGGACCAAACTAAGACAATTCACCTGAGGCCCTTCTGGTCCTTCTGGAAATAAAGGTACATACCTATTTGCTGAAAATCTTTTACCATTCCACCCTTAGGATTTTTCAGGTCTACTTTCAAGAAAACAGCATAAATATATTAACTGACATCTAATTTTGCTACGTTCTTCTTTCTTAGCTAGTTCAATCTAATGGATTTCAGGATGAAGGTTATTGCAAATAAAAGTAAAATCAAATTTGCAGCATGAATAACCCTCTTCCTGCATGGCTGTTTTGCACATTACGATGTTGTTTTTGTTTCTTTGTATTTAGCCTATCTGCACAGCACCAATGAGCTTGTTCACTGATAGACACTCAAACTGCAGTTTCTATACAAAAAATGTGCCATAAAATATGCAGGATTATAAGTAATCCAAATAAGGTATGTGAATTAATCCACTTGGATGAGCCATTTTTACACAACCACATGATTTAATTCCTTCATTTGCCAAAGACAACTACTTCTATCACTACAGTATTCTACAAAATCAATAAACTAATATTTCTGCAATAATCAGAACCTCGACTATTAAACAACAGCCCCTTCTGGCTATATGTACAAAAATCAGGGATGAACAAAAATTGCTTCTGAGCAACCAGAACTAATGCTTCCAACTCACAATTGTCCAGTTTTCCTCCCTAAAGCAAAATCAAACCAGGCAGACTTTGCTGCTACCGATGCATGCACTGTAACAGCACCTGGCTTGCTGTGGCCCAGATCCTGTTTCTTCTTTTTCCTAAGCATGCAACCTCTCTGCTTCATTTGTGGTCACAAATGACCTCATGACTAAGTTCTAGCGAGGGGAAGGCAAGCGGAAGTACCAGGCACCACTTCCAAATGGTCTTCCTGCATTTGAGTACGGAAGCATTTTCCTCTTCCTGCTTGACGAAGGCAAGCACAGATAGAAGATACAGAGCCATGAGATGAAGGGAGCCTGGGTTCCTGAATCACACTGTGGAGGTGAACTGCCCACCTATCAAGAGCATTTATCTCAGACTTAATGTAAAAAAACTTCTATTGTGTGTAAGCCATGCTCATGGCTGGTGTTATCCTATCTAAGATAGATGCCAAGAGTAGCAAGAAGTGGCATCTAAAAGCAAGGAGGGATCTACAAATTCATCTTTGAAAACAATCTAAATATTCAAAAGTATTTACATAAGGAGCATTAGTGTCTCATGGACTTCTCATAGGAGTGAAAATCTGTGTAATGCCATGTTATTTTTTTTCTGAATAGCAATTGGTATCACACAACAAAACCTAAAACATTTCACCAACCTTTGGTAATCACACTTAAATCAGAAATGCACAGGAAGAATTGTGTTCATGTTAGTGAAAAACTGGGAACAACCTATCTCAATTAGGGGAATAGCTAAATAAATTTTAGCATCACCAAACAGTGGAATAACACCACCTAATCATTTTAGATTATGTTTAAAACACTTACTGGAGAGAGAGGGTCAAGATGGCGGAAGGCCAGGTGACCGCATTTCAGGGAGTTCCCTGAAGAGAGCTGAATTCCAACAAAAAAACCACTACAAGACCACCGTGAACACCCATGAAACCAGCCTGAAATGTGATATTTCCCACTTCTGGACCGCCACGAGAGACAAAGAACATCGGCAAAAAGGTAGAAACAAATTGGAG
>PITA01005379.1:0-37250 GCA_004023965.1 Spilogale gracilis
ATATAATCACAATATTATTCCTGCAAGGAAGTGAGATTGGTGTTTTAGCCCTTCTTTCCTGGAAGAAACTATAAAAGAATGGGTGTGTAACAATTTACTTTCTGTTGTTTGGAATATTAAGAAGTATCAATTGGTACCCTTTTCATATACATATGTGTATATACTGACATTAAAAAATTAATTCTCCAAAGGAAGATTTTTAAGAAAAAATTATTAAGTCATTTGTTATTTCTTAGTGCTGATTTGCAAGAGACAAGGCAAATTTGGAAATACTTGGCTAAAAGACAACACAGTCATAGTTTCTTAGACCCATATCCTTCACATGAAAAGAAAAAAGGTTATAGTAGATATCAGGTCTCATTTGAGTTTGTTCTGAGGATACTCAACAGTGGTGAAATTGGCAGATCTTGATTCATTTGTATGCTACCACTGAAGGTATTATTGAAAAAAAAATGAAAGCAGAAAAGAAGAATATTGTTATGAAAGCACATTTACAATCTTTGATTAACCTTGTAAAAACTTCCTTTCATTGATTACAACTATGGTAACTTGAACTTCGAAAAATTACCCAATTCTGAAAGAGAGATTTATCTTTAGAGACGATGCTGGCTACCATTACCGTGAAAAACAACCAACCAGCTACATGTTGGCAGCACTTGGAGACAACAGTCATGTTACCAGTTGTTAACCACTAAGACTTAAAATATTCTGCTTGAAATATTGAAGTGACAGTATGTAAGAGACAGTTATTTTCAAGATCTATGCAAAGCTAACATAATTAAAAATAAATACCTCATAATAGTTAATCTGGGTGTTGTTTCAAAGAATGAGTTATGTGCAATAAGTAAATAGATGACTAGTTATTGTTTATGCAAATATACAAACCTTAATTCAGATAGGAATTCAGATAGGAAAGTTAGTAAAATGACTTTAAAAGTAAGTTTACAAAACAAGTAATTATGTTTATTTTCATAATAGGGAAATACAGAAATAATTCACTACACAAAAAGAACTATTATTTATTATTTGGTGTAGATCCTTTACAGGCATTTTTTTTCTATGGAGGGAAAAGAGAAAAAAATGGCAAGTGGGAAGCCCCAAAGCAGGTTTTGAGAGAATGAGAGGAAAGAAAACTAGTTGTAATGTTAGTTGTAAATGATGAATTTGATAGGCTTTACTACTCTATGATAACTCTGGATTTTACAAATGTTTTAATTAACTTGACTCAAAGATATATTTTTTAATGCAACTCCATTCAGAATTTAGACATCATGAAACCTCTGTATTAATTTGGGTTATGGTAATGTTTTAATCAATTTCATTTTCTAACAATAGTTTTGAAAATATTTGTGTCAATAATTAGATTGTCATACAGTCCAATGAATGAATTTTTAAAATATAACATATTTTATTAACTAAGCCCATTTATAAAAAAAAATTATATATGTGTCTTTCTTCTTTACCCTATCATATAAAGTACTACAACTCGTAATAGGTAAATATTGATATATATTTGTGGCTCTTTTTTAGAATTAGTGTCTAATAGAGGAAAAATGTAGGTTAAGGATAGTAGACTAATCCTACCCATCCATCACTTCTCTCTCCTGAGCACCCATTAAAGTGATTATAGACAAATGCTTTAAAAACTAAGTCCTAGGGGCGCCTGGGTGGCTCAGTTGGTTAAGCAACTGCCTTTGGCTCAGGTCATGATCCCGCAGACCTGGATCGAGCCCCACATCGGGCTCCCTGCTCGGTGGGAAGCCTGCTTCTCCCTCTCTCACTCCCCCTGCTTGTGTTCCCTCTGTGGCTGTGTTTCTCTCTGTCAAATAAATTTTAAAAATCTTAAAAAAAAAAAAAAAAAAAAACTAAGTCCTAACATTGCAAGTAAAAGAAGGAGAATCATTAGGGAACATATATTCTCAATAAATTCTGGGATATGGATAGCATAGCAATGACTAATAAAAAAAGAGAAGTAGGAGCCAAGAGCAAGATGTAGCGGAAGAAGAAGCAGATCTGACAGTAAAATGTCAGAGATACTTGAGCAAAAACTGGTTTGCATACTAGAGATCCATGAGAAAGGGAGGGTAGAACAGGAAATTAATTAAAAGTACCCATGGCGTAAACATCCCAATTTCTTCTCCATATTCTCCTCCTATACATTTATAATGTAGAAACTACTCCCCCAGAAAAATCTGCAGGGCTTTTTCCTGAAAAAATAAAATTACCTATTTGGGAATTAATGATAATTTCGATTGGTTTTGGTGCTCTCCTCTTTCTGGTATGTGCATGACACACAGGTTGGTCATATTCCCATAGTCCTATCTTAAAGGGAAGGCTGCATTTTATACACATAAAGCCTTTCTGGTCTTTCTGTGGGAAATGAAAGAAACTGAAAGTCACAGATACAAAAGAGGAGGAAAGCACTGCAACTTCTTGGGAAAATCAACCCCAAAACAAGGATTACTCCCTATATACACTTGACTAAAATCTTGAAAAAATTAGATAAGACATAATTTTTTATACTAATTTATTTTATTTTTTAAGTGTTCAAGAGATAAGACAGAATTTTAAGTTCAAAATGTATTACTAGCATCCCCTCTCCATCTCTTTCATAAGTGTAGACAGCCAGTAAAACAAAAAATCAATCCCTGATTCATAGTGTTCATCAAATCTGTGGTATATATGCTCCTGCCATTGAGATTTTAAACTATCATTGTGACATTTTTTAACAAAAAGTTGGGAAATGCATCATTAGATAGTATTCAAAATACAGAAAATATACAAATGAATAACTTCAATGGCATCAGTAATGCTAAAATGTACTAGAACGCTTAAGTGATGAGTTTTTAATATATTTCACTTAAGTTTATAATTTAATGTTTAATGATCATGTTTAAGAACCAGCTCACAAAAGTCTGAATAACTTAACAATTGGATTAATGAACAGTTACAAACCAGCTCCTGCACATCACTGCACCTTAAAAACTTTACTCTTACCGGTAACTCTTCCAGGATTGTTCTTTCCCCAGCACTTCTGATATATTGTTCAACTTCTGTTTCTTAATAAGATCTATTCTGATTACTGTAATATTTAATACTGCAATCTGATAACCCCTTTGAATACCCTGTTCTACTTGTTGTACTCCACTTATTCTTTTATGTAATTCCTCACCTCAAATATATTATGTTATTTATTTATTGGTTTTATTTATATTTTCCACCCCTCTACTGCATCTAAAGTAGAAGCTCAATAGGGGCAGGAATCTTTGTTCATTTTTTCAGGATTTTGGTCAATAATCATAAACAGAGATTCCACTTATAGTTTCTTTTTTTTTTTTTTTAAGATTTCATTTATTTATTTGACCAAGAGAGAGGTCACAAGTGTCCACGGCCCAGCCACCACCCTGAAACCGGGAAAGAAACCACACCGAGCTGGGAATTGAGTCAGCCGTGAAGGCGCAGCAATCTCACCTTTATTGTATCAGAGACACAGTTATATAGAGAGGAAAGGGAGTAAAAGAAGTAGGAGGGGCCAATAGGAGCTCATTAGTGGCTATCACTAAGGCCTTACTTAGGCAGATTTCAGGCCTGACTGCTGGGTGGGGCTAAGTTCTTGGCAATCCGCCTCCGCCCGTGGGCTGAGAGCCCGCCCACCAGAAGATTCAGCTAGGTCACGATCGCGGAAGTCAGAGAGGCCCAAGAGGCCACCCCAGCCAACTTCCACTAATGGCCACAAACTAGCGGGCGCCAGGAGATCCCAACAATATAACATCCTGTTTTTGTATCTTGTTACAACCTCTGTTTTAAAGTTTACCATGGTGTCTCCTGATAGTGTCCTTTGAAACACAAAAAAATTTCTTCTTAGAGGAAAAGGTTTCAGCTATTCACAACTATGTTAGCTCTGGATTTGTCATATATGGCCTTTATCAGGTTGAAGTGTGTCCCTTCTGAATGCAATTTGTTGAAAGTTTTTAATCAAGAATGGATGTTATTTTGTTGAATGCCATTCTGCACCTATTGAGACAATCATATTCTTTTTTCCTTCATTTTGTTAATATGGTGTCACATTGATTAATTTGCAGGTGTTGAACCATCCTTGCATTCCTGAAAGAACTCATTTGATCATGGTGAATGATCCTTTTATTGTATTGTGGGATTTGGTTTGCTAATATTTTGTTGAGGATTTTTGTGTCTATGTTTATCAGTGATATTGGTCTGTAATTTTCTTGTTGTGTGTCATTTAGATACCATGGTAAAGCTGTCCTTGTAGAATAAATTTGGAAGCATTCCTTTCTCTTCTATTTTTTGGAAGAGTTTCATAGGATGTTAAATCTTCTTTAAATGTTTGATAGTATCACCTATGAAACCATCTAGTCCTGGACTTCTGTTGAGTGTTTTTTTATTGTGATTCAATTCATTTCTGGTAATAGGTCTTTTTTTTTAAATTGTGATTCAATTCATTATTGGTAATAGGTCTGTTCAGATTCTCTATTTCTTCATGATTCAGTGTTGAAAGATTATATTGTTGGTTATTAATTCCCCCTTTCCTTTGTTGCTTTTGTTTATTTATTTTTTCTTTTCTGTTTTTTTCTTGATGAATCTGACTAAAAGTTTATCAATTTTATTTATCTTTTCAAAGAACCAACTATTGGTTTCATTGATATAATTGGGGTTTTTTTTACTCTATTTCATTTATTTCTACTCTGATCTTTATTATTTCCTTCGTTCTACTAACTTTGGGCTTCTTTGCTCTACTTTTTCTAGCTGCTTTTGGTGTCAGTTTAGATTGTTTGAGATTTTTCTTGTTTCTTGAGGTAGGTCTGAATTGCTATAAACTCCCCTTTTAAAACTGCTTTTGCTGTGTCCCAAATATTTTGAACCATGGTGTTTCCATTTTCATTTGTCTCCAGGTATTTTTTATTTCCACTTTGATTTCTTTGTTAACTTGTTGGTTGTTTAGTAGTTTATTGTTTAGGCTCTATGTGTTTGTATTTTTCCAGGTTATTTTCTTATGATTGATTTCTAATTTCATCTGTTGTGGTTGGAAAAGATGCTTGATATGATTTCAGTTTTCTTAAATTTATTAAGATTTGTTTTGTGGCCAAACATGTAATGTACCCTGAAGAATTTTCCACGTGCACCTGAAAAGAAGATGTATTTGCTGTTTTTAGATAGAACGTTCTATAAATATCTGTTAAGTTCATGTGATATAATGTGTCACTTAAGGCTAATTCTTTGTTATTAATTTTTGGTCTGAATGATGTAAAGGAGATGTTAAGCCCCTTAGTGTTATTGTATTACTGTCAATTTCTCTTTTTATTTCTGTTAATATCTGTTTTATTTATTTAGATGATCCTTTGCTGGGTTAATAGATATCACAGTTGTTATAACCTCTTGTTGAATTTATTCCTTTATCATTATGTAATTTCATCACTTCACTTTCATTATATGTCTTTACATCTGAAGTGAGTCTCTTGTAAGCAGTATATATATGAGTCTCCTCTTTTTGTCCATATAGCCACTGTACATGTTTTGATTAGAGAATTCAGTCCATTCACATTGAAAGTAATTATTGGTAGATATGTGCTTATTACCATTTTGTTTATAGTTTTTGGCTGTTTTGGTATTTCTTTTCTGTTTCTTTCTTTTTCTCTTCTTTTTTTTCTTTGTGGTTTGATGAATTTCTTTAATAGGATGCTTTTAATTCTTGTCATTATCATTTGTATATTTACCATAGGTTTTTGCTTTGTGGTTACAAGAAGGCTTACTTATAGCAACTTATAACAGTCTATTTTAAGTTGATAAGAACTTAAGTTTTTTACTCCATTCTAAAGCTCAATATTTTTACTCTTTCCTCCCCAATTTTGTGTTTTTGATGACATATGTCATACTTGATATATTTTAATCATGTGTTACCTTTAATTATTGTAATCATATTTTACTGCTTTTGTCTTTTAACTTCCATATTGACTTTATAAGTGATTCACTTACTATCTTTACTATATGTTTACCTTTCCAGTAATATTCTTTTCTATTTATTCTTGTTACTAATTAGGGTCCTTTTTCTTCTCAGCTTGGAGAAGTCCCTTTAATATTTCTTGTGAGGTTGGTTTAGTAGTGATGAATTTTTTTAGCTTTTGTTTGTGTGGGAAACTCTTTCTTTTTCCTTTAGTCTGAATGATAAATTTGTCAGGTAAAGTATTCTTGGTCAAAAGTTTGTTTTTCTTTCAGCAGTTTAAATGTGTTATGCCACTACTTTCTGGCATGCATGGTTTCTCCTGAAAAATTTGCTGGTAGTCTTACAGTGTTCTCTTGCACACGACACGCTGTTTTTCTCTTGCTTCTTTAAAGTTTTCTCCTTGACTTTAACATTTGATATTTTACCTCTAATATGTCTTGATGTGGGTCTCTTTGAGTTCATTTTATTTGGAGCCCTCCACACTTCCTAGATCTGAATGTGTTTTCCTTCTCCAGGTTAGGGAAGTTTATAACCATTATTTCTTCAAATAATATTTCTGTCCCTTCCTCTCTCTTTTCCTTCTGGAGTCTTATAATGTGAATGCTAAACTATTTGATGCTATCCCTTAAGCTATATTCATTTTTCTTCATTGTGTGTGTATGTATGTGTGTGTGTTGTGGGAGTTTTTTTATTGTTGTTGTTTGTTTTGGTTTAGTTTGGTTTTCATGCTCTGGTGTGTTTCACTAATTTGTCTTTGAGTTGACAGATTCTTCTGCTTTCTCTCATTTGCTGTTGAACCACTCTAGTATATTTCTTAGTTCTTTTATGTATTCCTCAGCTATGGACTTCTGTTTGATACTTTCTTAGATTTTTCCTACTCTTTATTGATATTCTCACTGAGGTCATCCATTTTTCTCTCTAATTTGGTAAGCATCTTTGAACTCTTTATCAGGTAAATTACTTATTTCCATCTCATTAAGGGTTTTTTGACGGTTTTGTTGTGGTGGTTGTCCTGTCCTTTGGTTTGGAAGATATTTCTCTGTTTTTTGGTTTTTGGGGTTTTTTCTTGATTCTATGTTGGTATCTATACAATAGATGAAACAACCACCTCTCCTGGTCTTGAAGGAGTAGTCTCATGTAGGAGATGAACCTTGTTGTTTAACCCTTCTCAGTTATTGGTTGTCCTTCAAACCTTTGTGCTTTTCCAAGCGGCCTATTACATATTCAGTAGCTCCCAGGATTTGAGGATGTGCCAAGTCCTGTCAATGTCCTAAAGGAGAAAAATCTCAGAATCTAAATTCAGATTGACTAGAAACCAGACCCTCAGGTAGGAGCTTTTAAAAGAATGCAGATATATAAAGTCTTGTGGAACCACAAGCATAAGCCTGTGCTAGCCACCAGAGCTAGGAAATCTGAAGATATTCCCCTGAGAATCAGTCACAAAAGTCAGGGCTACAGAGAAGTATATAAGTTCTTTTTTTTTTTAATTTTATTTATTTATTTGACAGAGAGAGAGATCACAAGTAGGCAGAGAGAGAGAGAGAGAGGGGAGGAGGCAGGTTCCCTCCTGAGCAGAGAGCCCTATGCAAGCCTCGATCTCAGGACCCTGAGATCATGACCTGAGCCGAAGGCAGAGGCTTTAACCCACTGAGCCACCCAGGTGCCCTAGAAGTTCTTTTCTTGAAGATACCAGTGATCTGGAGTAAGGAAGAGGGAGAGCTCCCGCATCCCACCCACAGCCTATTTTCCTTAATAGCAATCAGTAGACCCTTAAATGTTTGAAGTCTACTCCTTAGACTGAAGCTCTAAGATAAGCAGAGAGTCTTCCTTTACAGAAAGACTTGGGAGAGGGATGCCTCACGCTGCTATCTGTTCAGTAGCCGAGGGTTAGAGCCTGCCAGGAACCATCTCTCCAATTTCTAAGTGCTGTGGGACTCGGGGATCTAAGCCCCCCTGACCACAGGTGATGAAAGGCCATTCTCTTGGTGGCAGCTCCAAAAATTAGGGTACCATATATGTGCAAAACTCCCTTCCAGAAAACTGGTACTCTACAGCAAGGCACAAGGTGAGCAAGAAAATGGCACTTACCCTCTGGGGTCTCTAGAAAGGATTATGGCTACCCCTAGGTATGTTTTCAATTAGAAGCCTTCCCCTCAAGCCACAGCCATGATAATTATCTAATAGGTTTCCTTCAAAGAAAGACCTCCTGAGTCTGTTGCCTCCTGGTGTGCCCTGGGGGGTGACAGCTGTTTTAGGACTCTTTCTTCATTGGTTACAGTTCTGTAGGACCAACAAGCAAAAGCCCTACTGGACACCAGAGCCAGATTTGGAGGTGTTCCAAGAGCAGTCATAAATGAAAGGATTGCTAGACAGGGATATGAGCTCCTATCTGGGTGACACCAATTTTTCCGGTCCCATGGGACCAGGAACATAAGGTACCCTAGCCTTTAGAGCCAGACAATCAAGAGGTACCTCCTAGGAAGCAGCTACAAAAAGCAGGGCACCAGGTGTGTAAAAGCTCCCTTCTGGGAGATACTGGTGTGCTAGAGCACAGTAAAGAGAGACTGCAAAGATAGCACCTGCCAGTCTCTTTCCCAGAGTATGTTCCAGTGGTCTCCTAGATGTGTACATTAAATGTACATATACCCCTAAGGGGAACACTTTAATATAAGCAGGGGAGCTTCCTTCACTTCAAGACTGGGCATGATCAGCTGCCTCTCAGCTGGACTCTGGGTACTTGAGCCCTTTAAAAGCCATTTCTCAGATCATGAGACTTGCGGGTCTAGGGACATGAGCTCCATATGTTTTCAAAGTTGGATTTTTGGGGGGGAATTGCACTCATCTCTCAGGTGCATATTTTAAAATTGGGATGCCTGATGGGGGGTTCAGATTCTTTACTCCTCAGGGAGCAGATCCATGTTTTAAGGTCCTTCCCAGTTGTGGGTCCCTGCTCCTGGGATAGGGTTTATGGCAAGATTGTGCCCCATCCTTTCCTACCCCCTTCAGTGTTGTTTTCTACTTGTTTTCTTTTCTTGATGTGTAGTCATCACTCAGCCAGCCTTTACCTTTTTTTAAAGAGGAAATTATTCCATATGTAGCTGTAGATTCATTGTATCATTATATCCATGGGAGAAGAGTTTAGGATCTTCCTACATCATCATATTGAACTAAGACCCCTAAAAAGTTTTTGGTTAATTGAAGTGTAGTCAACACACAATGTTATATTAATTTCAGGTGTAGGACATAGTGATTTCACAAGTCTGTTCACTATCCCTAAAAGGCCTTAATTTTTTTTTTTAAAGATTTTATTTATTTGACAGTGAGAAACACAGCCAGAGAGGGAACACAAGCAAGGGGAGTGAGAGAGGGAGAAGCAGGCCTCCCGCCGAGCAGGGAGCCCGATGTGGGACTCGATCCCAGGTCTCCAGGATCATGACCTGAGCCGAAGGCAGTCACTTAACCAACTGAGCCACCCAGGCATCCCAGGCTTTAATTTTGATGAATATATTTTATCCATTCTTTCATTACTTTGGCTTTTAGTGTCATATCTGAAAAACCATTGCCTAATCCAAGGTCATGAAGATTTATACATAGTCTTCCTCTTAGAGTTTAAGCTTTTACATTCAGGTCTGAATGATTCTGAGGTTGTTTTTGTATACGGTTTGAAATACATATATATGATATATATGTGTATATATATATATATATACACACACACACATATATATATCCCATCGACTTTATTTTACTCCTCTCTTATTTCTCCCTTCCTCCATTTTTTAAACTTACATGTTTGCTTTATGTCTGAGCCCATTATATTTCCATTTTATTCTTCCATGATTACCTGCCTTTGAGTCTTAGATCTAAAATTAAATATTCAGTTCTTCCACCAATGACTTTGCCAATTTCCTCAATCATCTCTTAGAGGGGAAAAGTAACTTCTGAAAAAATAATGTTTAAAAAAATGTTCAGAGATTCCTAAGGGTTTATAATTATTCTTTTTATTCCCATAGCCTGATATTGTAAGGAAAACTGAATTGAATATAAAATAATTAGATACTTTTTATTGAGTTTCTTGAAAATATTTCCCTTTTGTATTGCTTTCCATATATTTGAGGGAGTCTAATTTCAATCTAATTTATTTCATTTGTAAATGATTTATTTTTTTGCTTTAAGTTCAGAAGAGTGTTTATTCATTTTAAAGTCCAATAATTGAATTAAGAAACATCTAGGAGTTAATAATTCAGGTGTTTTTTTTTTAAGGAAACTTTTTTTGAATTACAGTTTTAAATATTGGTTCAGTTTCTATTTTTTCTTTTTCATAAATTCCAATTTTATATATATGTTAAACCAGCTTTGCCACTCTATCACATTCATTGGACTTTTCTAATTTTGTATGTGTTTTGGTTTATTTTCTTTTTCTTTTTTTTAAAAAATATTTTATTTATTTGACAGAGAGAAACACAGTCAGAGAGGGAACACAAGCAGGGGGAGTGAGAGAAGGAGAAGCAGACTTCCTACCGAGCAGGAAGCCTGATGTGGGACTCGATTCCGGGTCTCTGGGATCATGACCTGAGCCGAAGGCAGTTGCTTAACCAACTGAGCCACCCAGGCGCCCCTCTTTTTTTTTTTTTTTTTGCTTTTTTAATTTCCATTATTCATACTCCTATTGAATTTTCAGTTGTACCTATTTTCCCTTGAGTATCTTGTAACTTTTTTCCTTTTCTTCTGGGATGAGCTTGTTCGTTTATCTATCTGTCTATTTTAGAGTCAGCCTTTATTTCACACATATCTGCTGGCTATGAGTTTTCAAGTTTATGATTTACAGCATTTATACTTCTTTTCATTGTACAAAACAGTCATACTTCAGGGCCTGCTCTTGAGCTTCCTTTCATCATTTAATCAAAAGAAATTCTCCTGGGTTGTCTCCTCTGGTCCTTCACACATTCCATTCCTTTTTTCTTTTTTCACTCTCTGGTAGCCAGTGCTCTGATATGCCAGATTTCAGATCTGTTTGTCATGTTTATGCACTCCCTGGGTTTCTTTTCTTATGCGGGTCAACCATAACTGATGTTATCTTTGTTCTCCTATAAGAATCCCATGCATTTCTTGTCCCATGCATTTCTTGCTATCCACACCTGATTTGCCACAGATGAAAGGACTTTATATCCAACTCTAATGGTGTGGTTTATTTATTTGCCCACTAGGATATACCTGGAAGTTCTGATATTTTCTGACTTTTACCTCTCTGTGGGAGCTGAGTCTGGGATATTTTCTTCTCATAGTCTGTATGCGATTTTTAATAATATGTGTAAAATTGAAATTAAGGGGTCATCATCTTTTCAAAATCCTTCTTCATGAGGAGTTTCTAAATTATATTTATTTTAGTTCTTTGATGTTAACTATAGTAAATCCTGAATTGGTGATTACATTAATGAGTTAATAGAATAGTAATAATAAGAAAATATATAAAGCATTTTTTGATTTTCCACAGTGTTTTAAGAATTTTTTTAATTGTTAAATAAATACTTAACAAGACTGGAACTTGTTATTATGACTTGATAAAACTTCAGATAGTAGAATTGTTAATATGCTCTTTGATCTAATTTCATGTAGTCCATTAGGTTTATTAAACCACACACTGCAGCTTGTCAGAGTAAATAAAGAGAGAAGGAAAAGTAAGCCAGGCTAGTCCGAGGGAAATGTTCACTCTATAATGATTTTTTTATAATCAAGTTGTCATTTTTTTCTCATATTCAACCTACTTGACTGACATGTTTATCATGTTTTTGACCCTTCTCATTCTACCCCTTCAATACCATTTTATAAGATATTCACATCTAGAAATATTGGCTAATGCAACTTTAATTTTTACTCCAAGGCTATCATGGTATTTAAATGGCCAAGATTTGATTCAATGTACTGCCCTTTCAATAAAAATTAAATATCCCAGATTTAACAAATATAAGTAAAGAGTGGATGTCATCAATGAAAACATCTTGTCATTTTCTTTGGAGGTTTGTACTTCTAACAGAAGTGATCAGCTCATTTCCCTTTGTCATTATCTGGACATATGTTACTAATTTTAAATGCTTTGTCTGAAAGAAGATAGTAACCTGAAACTTTGAGGCATATAATATGAATGAAAGGCAAAGATATTTAAAATCTACATTCAGATTTGCTCTAAAATCCATGCAAAGTAGTATATGTCAGCCATATCTCAGTTCAGTGAGGCATAATTATTTTGAATCTATTAACATAGATTGGATATAAAGATAATTGTATTTGGGTTCTCTTTCAAAAGCTAAGAAGAATTGAAGGAATCCAGTAAGAATACCTTCATTTGTTACAGTTAATATTTAAAAGTAAAAATTATTTGGGCGTACAAAAAATTACAAGGAGAAAATTTATTAAACTGAAATCTGTTTCTGAGAAAACTAATGACAATTAACTGAGGTGGTATTTTCTTTTTCCCTGGTTAGGCATGACATGATTAGAAGAGTTGTTTTTCTAACTCTGAGCTCCGTCTCTCTTTTTCTGTTTGATTCAATGGTTTTAACTAGAAGACTGTATTATCATCACCTATGAAGATTTTTAAAAATACATATATGGAAAATTGTAACAAACTTTTGGAGAGCAATCTATAACTATCAAAATATACATCATGCATGCCTGGAGCCCAGCATTTCTATTTCTACAAATTTATGTGACAAGTATATACGTAGGTGTATATTTGTGGGTTTGTAGAAAAATATTTAGAAACTAAAAAATAAATATCAATAAGAGATTGGTTAAATACGTAATGGTATAAATATGTAAAGAAATACTGTATAGCTTTAGGAAAGGGTAAGAAGACCAACAAAAATGTGTCTTCAATTTATGTGGTAAAACAAGTTGCATATCAATACATATATGGGTATAATGCTATTTATTTAAATATATGTGTGTAAATATATTCATATTGATATATACCCATGTATATATAATAAAAATATATAGTATACAAACAAAACAGTAACAGACAGAAAGATGGATTCAGGAGACTTACTTTATATCCTATATGTTAGGCATTTTTTTAAAAAATGAAGAACAGTATTTCTTCTCTAATATTAATAGTAATATTTTAAAAATATTTTATTTATTTATTTGACAAAGAGAGAGAGAAAGAGAGAGAGCACAAGTAGGCAGAGAGGCAGGCAGTGGGAGAGGGAGAAGCAGGCTCTCCACTGAGCAGGGAGCCCAATGAGGGGCTCAATCCCAGGACGCTGGGATCATGACCCGAGCCAAAGGTAGATGTTTAACAACTGAGCCACCTAGGTTCTCCTAATATTGACAATAATATTTAATACAAGTACTTAAGTTCAACACCCAGAGATTCTATGCTGGCTCAAAAACAAGGTATGGCTCAAGCACTTTTACAATTCTAGAATCTCCACAGCTAGATTTTTATGCACACCACCCTGATTCTCTGAGCACCTATTTTGGATAAGAACCATCTAGCACCGTGTAGCCGAATGTTGATCAAAAATATACTATGCATGCATGAAGCTCATAGTCTAGGAGAGTATATTATCCAGTTTATGCTGCAACAGCAAATCAACCCCAAAATACTCAGGATTTACCCTAACAAGAAATTATAACCATGAGTAGGACATCTCTGGGACCCAGGTTGTAGGGGCAACAACTCTCTGGGGTCTTCTCTTGTCACGACAGATGCCAAGAGTATAAGTTAAAACAGGCAGAAATAGGCAAGAGCATTTGAAGCATCTGCTCTTTTTTACCCAGAATAAAAACCGAAGTTGTTGTTTTGGCTAACAAGACTACATGATTCGTTCATCAGATGCATCATTCTCTATCTCCTGCTTCCCCCCTCTGCAGTAGTTACTCTGGCCTTTGGCCAATCTTCAGGCATCGCAGACATGTTCACATTGTTGCACATGTGCAAGCAGCTGCTGGTGCTTCTCCTTGCAGCAATTACTCATTATTTGCAAAGGAAACTCAAGTTGAGAGAAGAATTTTTGAATCTCAGTTATTCAATATTAATTTTTACCTGTTTTTTTTAAAGTCATACAGAATGATTTGGTGGTTTCTAATAGAAAGCGTGGTTTGGGGATTAATCAATAGAATAAATTATTTTTCAAAATTTCATTTACTCAAATCCAAAAGAAATTACATTCACATAATATGTTCCTGACTGATATTTAGGATTCCTGAAGAGCGGTTCTTGGCTTATTGTACAGACATTATTTGAATTTCAAATCCAGTAATGTCTTGCTACCAAAAAAGAAAGAAACAACAAACAAAAAACCTTGCAAAGTATAACTATGGCTTACATATTATGTTCTTTATCACAGGGAATAATGAGACAGCTGAAAATTGTTTCAGCCTCATGACAAAGATGGGAGAATCACTTTATGGTTTCTAATTATACTCTGTGGAATAGACATGTGAATTCTCCCTGAAATATTCCAGTTTTTGCAGAGACTTTGCTCGTATCTTATAAATACATTTCCAGTATGGTTGAATAGTTAAGTGCACCTCATTTTGCATTTTGTTTCCTGTGATATTTACATGACAATGGTGAAGTAAGGCACAACCGGAAGAACAGTGATGTCCTAAATATGAGTTCATTTCAAAAGCACAAATACCTTGTAATTAGAGTAGGCACTAGCATTGGCCCTTGATCATCCCTTCTCAACCCTTTTTTTTGTCCTGTTCCTGTATCACTTGCCCCTTGAGTATGGTCAAAAGAGAGCATTGGCCAAAGGTCAGAGGGCAGGAGGAGAAAATGTCCTGTAATCCTCAGGTTGCCTGTTGCACGTGGGCAGTGCCTGTGTGTCTCCTTCTGCAGCAGATCCTGTCAGGTGGCCCTTCTTTTCCAGCGTTAGCCCTTATAGGTTCTGGCTACTGCTTCTCCCTTCCCTTCAAGCCCTGAGGTGGTAATGGCTTTATACTCTTGTATTTCTTTGCTTTGTTCACCTTTTCTTTTCATTCCCTTAACTCAGCCTCCAGCTTTCCAAATAGTCCCTTGATTAAACTGTTTTAGTAGTGATCCTGCTCACTGTACCAGTTGCTTCCTGTCCAAATCCATGACTCATATAATCATCTCTGTGTCCTGCAAAAGTTTTCAAATGAAAGTGGCAAGGATGAGAATAATTTATACTTTTCCAACTGGCAAGTCTATTTCAAATCATAAAAATAGGATTCAGCAGGGCTCCTGGGTGGCTCGGTAGGGTAAGTGTCTGACTCTTGGTTTCAGCTCAGGTCATGATCTCAGGGGAGTGAGATCAAGCCCCACACTGGGCTCTGCAAAGGGCATGGAGCCTGCTTAATATTCTTACTCTCCTTCCTGCTCACGCTCTCTCTCTCACGCTTTCAATTATAAAAGAAAAAAATTTTTTTAATTAGATTCTACTAATCTATTCCCTTCCTAGTAGACCTGCCCCTAGTGTTCCTCTAGGACTGTGCTGACCTTAGTCTTGCTAATGCTTTTCTTCAGCCCAGTTCCCCCAACCTTTGACTCTCTACACCTCTAGGAACCTGATGTTCACTGAGGGAAACCATGTGGCTTACCTGTTTGCTTGGATGTTTTTAGCATGTTGGGAAAATTTCTTTACTTTAAAAAAAAATCCTTTTCTATAGGCAAAGGATTTTTCCTATGGTTATTTAAAAACATTAGTCCTCCTTTTCTCTTCTTTTTATAAAGATTCTATTTATTTATTTGACAGAGAGAGATCACAAGAAGGCAGAGAGGCAGGCAGAGAGAGAAGAGGAAGCAGGCTCCCCACCGAGCAGAGAGCCTGATATGGGCCTCGATCCCAAGACCCTGAGACCATGACCTGAGCAGAAGGCAGAGGCCTCAACCCACTGAGCCACCCAGGTGCCCAGTCCTCCTTTTTAATGACATAAGGAATACATGAATATATTACCATTTCAAAATAATATGAAAATATTATTTCAAATAATATAAAGCATACAGAGTAGAATGTAAAAAGCCCTCTTTGTTACTTCACAGTCTTACTTTGGTCCCCAGAAATTGCTCTTTTTTTCTCTTTGACAATCAGCTAAATCTCCTTTTAGATTGTCTATCTAATTTTTGTTTTTAACATCAATAGAGTCATATTGTATGTATAATTACGTGTTATGTATGTTACATAAATGTCTTATATTTGTGTGTTACATAAAGGCATGTCTCTGTATGTATATTGCTCTATGTCATATACATATTATCATATAAAAGGAATATATCTCAATCCATCTGTTTTTTTTAAAGATTTCTTTTATTATTTACTTGAGAGAGAGAGAGAGAGAATGAGAGAGAGCATGAGAGGGGAGAAGGTCAGTGGGAGAAGAAGACTACATGTGGAGGTGGGAGCCCATGCGGAACTTGATCCCGGGAGACTGGGATCATGACCTGAGCTGAAGGCAGTTGCTTAACCAACTGAGCCACCCAGGCTCCCTGTCTAGTCTGAATATAGATGCCTTAGGTCACTTTCCAATTCATATATTATTATAATTTTTAAGTGCTGTTTAATATTCCACAGAATTATTCTATTTTCTCACTGTAGAAAATAATGCAGTAATAAACAACTTTCTCATATATGTTTAATTGTACTCTTACTTTGGGATAGATCTCTGAAAGTAGATAGCTGAGTCAAAAATACATTCTTTAAAATTTTTGATAGATACTGGCAAATTGCCATACCCAGTAGTATTCCCTTCCCCATTCCCCATCAGCCCTTAACAGCCACTAATCTACTTTCTGTCCTGTATATTTTCTTATTCTGGATATTTCATATGAATGGAATCATACACTTATTATCGACATCACAGTGTCCCCAAGGTTCATCCTGTTGTAGCACGTGCCAGGTTGTGACACTTTTTATTACCAAAAAATATTCCACTGTATGAATATACCACACGCTTATCGATTCATCAGTTGGTGGAAATTTGTGTCATTTCTACTTTTTGACTATTATAAATACCACTATGACCATCATGTGCGAAATTTTGAGTAGACATATGATTACACTTTTCTTGGGTATATAGGAGTAGACTTGATGGGTCATATGGTAACTGTATTTTTAACATTTTTAGAAACATTGCTAAGAATATTCAACAATAAATTTGGTTCTAATTGTGTTAGTAATATTTGCTATACCATCACTGAGTCCATAAAGTAGGTAAAGTTTTATAAGGATCATCAATATTTTGTCTGTATAATTAATCAAGAGATTATAATTGTGTTGAAAATGTAGATTTGCTATTCCAAAAATATTCATAGGAACCATAATGAAAAAACTGGAAAAAATATAGCCTTTGGTGGCGCCTGGGTGGCTCAGTTGGTTAAGCCACTGCCTTTGGCTCAGGTCATGATCCCGGAGACCCGGGATCGAGCCCCACATCGGGCTTCCTGCTCGGTGGGAAGCCTGCTTCTCCCTCTCTCACTCCCCCTGCTTGTGTTCCCTCTCTCGCTGTGTTTCTCTCTGTCAAATAAATAAAATCTTTAAAATATATATATATAGTCTTTGTTTTGAACCAATGCAATTTAGATGATGATACAGGTTGAGTGATTATTAGACATGTTTAGAGTTTGAATTCCAAAGATTTCTAGATCTTAGAAATCATCACTTTCAATGTCGTTATTTTGCACTTGAAGAAATAAAATAATTATTGTCCAAATATGACAGACTTTAGGATAAAATTTGGGTTTCATGTTATAAAAATATTATTTTTTCTCTTGTGAGGACCATATGATTTTTTGATTGTGTATTTGTTTTTACTTGTTTGGGAGTTGTCTGCTCAAAATCAATACCCACTTTCTTATAGAAAAGAGATGGTTTAGGGTACACAAAGATTTTCCAAAAAAGCCTGGTCTGTTTGGTGTTGGATAAAATACTATATACACGTGATGGGCAATCTTTTGATGATGATAAAATGATATATAATGATTTTTTATTTTTTGTGGAAATTTTAGCTTATACCTATCTAAAAAATTTCCTTCAATTTAATAGTGTTTCTATATGCTAAGCACCATAATAAATGGTTACTTTAACTCTTTATTTATTTTTAATAAGTTATGCCACAGATATTACTGTGTTTATGTTTGAAGTAGAAACCACATACTGAGTGGTGACTGACTTGTTTAAGCTGTAATTTGAATCCCCATCTCCAAATGCCATATCGAGATTTTTATATCACTGATATAAAGACTTGAAGATGGGGAGGGAATTCACTTTCTAGATTAATTGCCCAAAGCGAGTGACCGTCAGTGAACTGTGAGTACTTCATGAGAATATTATCAAGCCTTATTGTATCTCTGCAGATTGTCTAGGAGGAACTGTGGTTCTTCATCCCATCAGATATGGTGCCTCTATGGGACCTGCTAAGATTATAGAATACATCCTTGGGTTTCTCAAGGAGTTAGTGGGAATGAGTTTCCAGTAATAGCCACCTTATATGAGGGCTGTGAACACTCCTAGGGATATAATTTGAAATAAAGAGAAATGCTTTAAATCAAAACTATGTCCTCTGTTGGGTCACAGTTATAGTTGTTCAATAATATTTTCTAAAAAGTTATGACAGTTAATATTGTAATTTTCATATCAAAAGTCTTCAGGACACCAGCATTCCTCCAGATATTTTTATTTTCTTTTGTTAAATTTTAATTCCTGTATAATTAACACAGAGTGCTAGCTTTAGATGTGCAAGACAGTGATTCAACAATCTGAAATAGTTCTCTCTTTAATGAACACTGTTAACAGAAGACATTAGAATTGATGACTTGTAAGGTCTATAATGCTGGTTTTATAAATTCACTATCTTCTGGGCTCTCTGAGGATAGCAAAAGCATTAATTTTTTTAAAAATTTTTATTTTGTACATTAGTCTTTGAAATAACTAACTTTCTTTAGCCACCTGTCTGCCTTTTCAACCTTCATTCATTTTTTGTTAATTTTTGCTTTTGTATCATTTTGTCAGCTTTTCTTGCATGACTATAGACTCTTGGTTTTCAGTTCATTTTTAAATACAAGGCAGTTGAAGCATTATTGGGGTTTTTGGCTTGCATGAATGGGGATTGTTAATTGGCAGGAATCCCTAAGGGAGAAGTAGATATGCTATCTTATTGGTAGGGGGAATTTTAAATGAATGAAGTTGGACTTCTGTGAGTCAGAGCACCAATGACCACAGTAGTTGAGCTACTTCAGCAAATGGTATTTGTAGTTATTGCTGTGTGTTCTTATCTTAGGAAGAAGGAAAGAGATGGTCAAGCCACCATCTAACAACACCTTATTTAACACCAATTTACATTATTTGAGGAATTGCTGGGTTCAAGGGACGCAATCATAAAACTTGAACTTCGACCTAAAATAAACCCATACTGTTTTATTGTTGTTAAAGCAAAATTCATTTACTTACTGGGAACCAGTGCACTCTCTCATTTTTCCGATTTCTGTTAGTGGTCCAACTGCTCTCCTTGTATCCCATAGTCAAACACTTGTAGTTGTCCCGACATCGTCATCTCTCTTCTGCAATTCAGTTTAGTAATTTATCCTATATCTCTCTCTCATTTCCATTTCCCCTAGAACAAACCCTTGCCTTGGTTCTTTTAATAAATAAATCATATTTGTCAAGAATGAATCCAGACTTGAAGGAAAATAGTATGTGTACTATAGAGCCACGTAGAACCAGGTTTTGGTTTAAATCCTAGCTGTATCGCTTATTATCTGCATGAAATAAGGTACCTACCCTTTCTAAACTGCTATTTCCTCTTCCATAAAGTTGAGATAACCATAATTCCTACCATATAGGGTTTTTTGGGAGGTTAAATGACATAAAAAATGTAAAGCACTTTACCCAGTGCCTGAAACACAATAAGTACTAAAAATGTTATGTATGGCTATTTTTTTATTTTACATGTCAATTTTTAAATATTATATTTAATTCAATATTCTTAATACATAGAATAAGAACCATAGTTATTTTTTTTCAAATAATATTTCTCTTCTTCAATAGCAAATCACTTCTAAATTCTTAATGTCAAATCCATGGCTTCCAACATTTTTAACTACTTACAATCCACATCCCACTTACAATCTAAAAATCACATGTTTCTGTAATGCCTTTTTGCATGTCAGTCTCATATTCAGAAACTTTGATTTTTCTTCCAGTCGCCTGGATAATAAAGCAAAGATGTCCTAGTTGTTACTGAAGGTGCTTTCCCCTCTGGTCTCTATCAACTTTTTCTTCTATATTGATGCCCAGTTATTTCTGCATATGAATGAACCATTTATTTCAGCAAAACTTATCTGCTTATTATCTGCAAATATGCTAGTATATATTCCTGTCCTTGTCCTTTTTTTCTGACAAAAGTTTCTAAATTATTCCTTGAATTCTCAATTCCAGTCTCAATTCCTACCTGAAGTCTGAAATTCTATGATTTTTTAGTTTCTGCATTATTTTTTCCCACATTTATAGCATACCCATGTAGTACTCTTGTTAATCTGTTTTAAAAATATGACAAATCTCTAAACTTAAAGTCAGGTATCAGATGTTGTTCAACATTATCAATAAGTAGAGAATAAATAAGGAGAGGCTATTTGCGATAAGATGTTATGAGAAGTTCACCCCGGTGATACAGCCAATCCAGTTGAAAAAATCTAGAATGAAGAATAACCCACAGTGCAGAAACAGTGTTATGTATTCAGATATTCATTCAAGAGTGTGTTTATAATCACAAAAATTTCAAAATAATCTTAATGTCTAACTATAATGAGTTCCTTAAGAAATTATAGTTCATTCATTTGGTGAATAAATATATATTGTTAAAAATTAGGTTGTAATCTGAAAAACAAAGAGAAATGCTTCTCCTCATGTTCCTCACCATTTATAAAACATTTGGTCTATGCCAGAGTTAAGAGGTTACACACATCCATGATTTTATTCTCTCCATATCACCTGATGAGGTTGCTATTCCTAATGTTGTGCTATTTTTCTATTTATAGCACTGTAGCCTCTACATTTGCAAACACTCTGAGAAAACTTGTTGACAGTGTAGATAATCGTCACAGGATCAGTCTGCCCAGTAAAATACAAAAAATGTAGAGCTTCTTGTCCTTTGACCTTTTTTTGAGAGAACTTGTCTTCATAGGTTTGGGCTGTCACAGTCACAGATGGAAGTAAGGTTGAGTTCCTATGTTACTGCCAAGATAGGTGACCTGGTGTCACTATCTTGTTATGGTTCTCGCTTTCCCTGAGGGTAGTCACCCATTAGCAGAACAAGTGATGTCAGTAGTGTATGAAGCGTAGCACAGCATGGACACTGGCCAATCCTAACGGTGCCACAGCGAGTAAGAATGAAAACTTCTGCAAATCATGAGGCCATACCTGTGCAGTGGGTGGATACCCTGCCTGGTGGCTGGAAACTAGAAAGTTACTTGTGCTATCCCGTGTCCTTTAAGTTACACTTTGCCAGTAAGCCCAGAACTATTAGACTCGTAGGAATCAACTTGTATTTCTACGGATGGCTGAGCAAAGTTTTAATGAGACACTCCTTTCATACATTGAAAGCAGTTTCCTCATAAAATCCCAATAACCAAGGTAAGTAGGGTTTCCAACAAATTATACTGGGAAATCTGCACAGAGTTCTTAATGAAGTAGCAAAGATAATTAAGACTTCTAATTAACTACTTAATTGCTATGAATTAGTAAATCTCCCAGCTTGGATGGCTTTTACTCAGTTTTGTGGTTAAAAAAATACATTCTCTTCAACTTTCTTCTTGTTCTTTCAGTGTAATTAACCATTTCCTTGTACCACTGACCTTTTCTGAGAGACATTTAATTACTGCTAATCCTTACCTCTTGTTTTTAATCATCCAAAAACATTAATGGCTTTAGCATCAATAAGAGCCTTGGCTTAGAACTGGGTCTGTGTAAATTATAGAACCCTGAGTCATAGGGCTTTGAAACTGATATAGCCTATTTCCTAAATAAATGAGAATCCATTCCAAACATCTTTTACCAGGAGAAGTAAAGCATTAGCTAATATTTTATGACACATTCTGGTCCTTGTTATGGGTTAATGCATCTCTCCTGATCATCACCTTCTCACTATAAAAGAGAGAAGTACATCATAAAGGGACAATTGAGTTTCACCTTTAATCCAGGCCAATGAGTGGGGAAACATTAAGAGTCTACTTCAGAACAATCCTTTTTACTTATTAGACTCATTCACAGAAGCTTGACACAAAGATCCATTGATCCCCTTCAGTTGATAGGAATTTTTTTTTAATCACAAAACAGAAATGAAACTTTCATCCAAGTTGTTGATAGAGGAAACTAAGAAATTTCATCCTATCTAATATGTGGCATATAATATGAGTTATCACACAGTTGTCTTGCCTAATCTTATGAGCAGGTAAAATATTCCCCTGACTCCCACTTCCTCCCACCGGTTAGTTTTAACCCTTATTGCACCCATTTGATCATCTCCTCTTTTATTATTTTATTTAATAAACTTATTGTCACCTGAATGATTTCATCTAGAACAAAGGGAAAGGGTAGTTCCTGACACATTTTGAGTTCTTTTGATAAAAAACAATGCCACTGGGGCATCTGGGTGGCTCAGTTGGTTAAGCGGCTGCCTTCAGTTCAGGTCATGATCCCAGAGTCCTGGGATCCAGCCCACATCGGGATCCCTGCTCAGCAGAGAGCCTGCTTCTCTCTTCCCCTCTATTTGCCACTCTGCCAACTTGTGCTCTCTAATTAAAAAAAACAAAACAAAACAAAAAAAACTATCTCATTAATTCTCCAAATGAGACCTCTCTTAGAATCTCAGAATCTTCTCCTACAACTTACCACAGAGGGTATGAGGAGATATAAGGTGGAGAGAGGACAAAGATAAATTATGTTTGATGAGACTGATCAGCTGAAAAAATGAAAATAGTCAAATAAGTTTAGGATTTACTTTTTTTTATTTTCTTGCTTAATGTATATGACTGATGTGCTCCTTTCTAACTTAGGGAAAACCAGAGGGGTTAGAGAAGCAAGGGGAATGTCAGCACTCATTTTTACTCTGTGTGGGACCTTGGGAAAGTGATTTGCGTTCTTTAGTCCTCAGATTCATCAAGGATTAATTCTTCCCACTTTACAGTGGGGTTACTAAATAACGTATATACATTTCTTACTAGCGTACTTGCTATTTATTAGGTACTAAATAAATATTACCAACCAGTCCAACCTAAGTTTCATTGGACTAGCTGCTTCTCTCTAAAAGGTAAACTCCATGTAACTTCAGTTCTCGAAATTTCCCAGTGAGACAGAGATGGATTCTAGGGTGAATCTCTTCCACAATGTCTCTGGCAGGGTTCACTAACTTCTAGCTCTGCTAGGATGTGGTATTATCTGCCACCAGGGGGACTGAGCCGACTGTCATGTCACAATGAATTAATGTGCTTCCCTTGGCATTTACATGGAGCTGAGGGTCAAAGACTTCTCAAATACAGAGCTCCATGACTGTCTCGAGGGAGGTACTTCCGTGCACCAGGGTAGCACAGAATGGTCTTTCCAAGCTACACTCTGCCATAGCCTCGTTACCTAAAGGTGACCTCCACCCCACCAACACAGTCTCGACCTCAGCTGTGCAAACTCAGGATGGCGGCTGCATTTGCCACGATGCCTTTAAAGTCTTGCTGAAGGGCTACGATATAATGAACGTGAAGCTTGTGCAAACACGAGGTGCAGTAATGTTGGCCGGTTCTCGGTTTTCTAGTCACAACGTAGCCCTCCAGCTCCTAAGGTTTACCGAGATGCCTCAGGAGGAGAGCTGTAACCACATCCAAAATGCAGTGACCTTCTCGATGTGGCTGCCTAAGGGAGAGGCTTGGCAAGCCAGGAAGGACCCGTCACAGCCGAATCTTTCCCGTTTGTTCCAAGAGGGTCTAATAGGCCTGGAGGGAAGTGTTCTGTTTTCTAATCCCTTTGGGAGAATCAGGGAACCAAAAAGATCAAAGGGATAAAAGTAAAACTTAGAGTTTTGACATCCTTCCTATATTTTTAACATGCAAATAGCATTTTACTCCATACTTCTTATATTCAAGGAATTCAAGCATGATAGTCAAAGAGTTACATAATAACCAAAAATACAATGGTAAAAATGTATTAGGTACTACAAATTTGGAAATATTTACTGTAGTTTCGGAATTTGCTTTCTCTATTGAACATGTTTCTAAGTAAATTTATTATTAAAACAAGATTATAGGGGCATCTGGGTGGCTCAGACATTGGGCATCTGCCTACAGCTTGGGTCATGATCCTGGAGTCCCTGGATCGAGCCCAACACTGGGCTCCCTGCTCAATGGGAAGCCTGCTTCTCCCTCTCTCACTCCCCCTCTCTAGCTGTGTTTCTCTCTATCAAATAAATAAAATATTTATTAAAAAAAACCCCAAGATTATAATAGACATAGATTTAGCCCATTTAAAAGCATGACTTTTTTTTAACATCTTAAGTACATTGTGTATGGGTGGCTTATAACCAAGGAACTTTTTCATCCATTATTTCAGAACTTCCACTTAAAAATAAATTTTAGTATCATAAGAAGTTTTTAAAAACATTTGACTTTGTTGCCCCAATTTTAGTTCTTATTAAAGTAAAAACAGATTTTAGTATAATTTGATGGTATATATGTGTGTATGGTAGCAATACACACACACACACACAGAGGATGTTGCTGCCCTTAGCTTTAGGACACAAGGCAAAGTGACCATCTTTGAGGGTACCTGAGTGGCTCAGTCATTTAAGCATCTGACTCCTGGTTTCAGCTCAGGTCATGACCTCAGGGTCGTGATATCGAGCCCTGCATCAGTCTGCGTGCTCAGCATGGAGTCCACTTGGGATTTTCTCTCCCTTTCCCTTTGCCCTTCTCCCCACTTGTGTACACATTCTCTCTCTCGCTCTCTCTCTCAAATTAATAAATAAATCTGCTTTAAAAGAAGAATGACCATCTTTCTGTATGTACTCATACAATATATAAACAGTCCTGAAGTACTGACATTGGTATACATGTTCTAGACAGCAAAGGATAGGAAAGAATGAAGGAACGGTATCTTCCACATCTATGTTCTCTTCAGATGCTCCCCACCTGAAAGTGTCTGATTGGGCAAAGTCTATCCCTGTGCACAAGACACGACAGGCCCTCATTTAGCGGCTTTAGAAGAACCTCACAAGACGGCCTGTCTTGGTCTCTGATTCTACTATACTGGACATTGTTAACTGGGTGAAGATAAGGATTTCCCGTTCCCTGTCCCCCAAGCATCCAATGCAGTTCTTAGTCAGGTGGGTAGTTAATCTCCCTTTGAAGACTGGTTGGAAAATCCTCTTTCTCAGTTGTTCCTTCAGACAATCTGAGATGCCCATATATGCCACATTCTCTGTTAAGCTCTTTGGAAACTTACTTAAGCCTTACAGTGATACTAGGAGGCATATATTATGCCCACTTTAAGGATGAAGAAACTGAGCATAGAAATGCTGAGTTTTCACATCAGGAGAGGAATCTGGGATTTAACCTTAAGTCTACCTAAATCCATGTTCTTACCTACTATGAAATGTGGCTGGCCAAAAGGGCAGGGAGAATTTCAGGGTAGATGTGTCCTCATGCATGCTTACAAGGCTCCTTGCAGTTTGTGAAGGGGGGAAGGGGGCTGAAGAGGAAAGGAGGCAAATGCCTTTCCCATCCCCATAGATGCCCGGACCTTTATTCCTGGAACCTGAGACTATATCACATTAAGGTAGCAGATATACTTAGGTTGTAAGTCATTTGTCCTTAAATCAGGGATATTGATTATTACCCTGGATGATTGTGGTAGGCCCAATGTATCATAGGGTCCTACACAGCAGAGAAAGGAAACAAAGGAGAGAGATCAGAGAGAGGGCATTGTGAGTAGGCCTGGGGCCAATACTGCTCACTTTAAGGCAGCCTCCAGAAGCTGGAGTAGGCCTATAGTCCCCTAGAGCTTCCAGGGGTGCAGGCTTGCTGACACCTTGATTTTAGCCCATGACCCATTTAAGATTTCTGACCTCCGGAACCGTGAGATAGTACACGTATGTTGTTTTAAGCCACTAAATTTGTGGTAATTCCTTACAGCAGGATTAAGAGACTAATAATAACTGTTTGTTTATTTATTTATTTATCTGAGACACAGAGACCGGGGAGGGGCAGAAGGAAAGCGAAAGAGAGAATCTTAAGCAGGCTCCAAGTCCAGCGTGGATCCCGACATGGGGCTCGATCTCACCACCCTGAGGTCATGACCTGAGCCAAAATCAAGACTCAGATGCTTAACCTGCTCAGCCACCCAGGAGCCCCCTAATAAGTGTTTTGGATGCCTCAGAATGTATATTTAGTAACGGGGCAATTGGAGCTGCACCTTCTTTTGTCACATTTACACAGAGGCATTCATCATTGCATCACCTAAGGGTGGTCTTACTCCAACAACCACGTCCCTGGGCACCATCTGTACTATAGTCAGCTCCACCGTGGTCTCAGGAGAGAAGCTGTTTGTGGTGGAAAGAAATTGTGTTTTTAGGTATGAAAAATAATTAAAGATAAATTGATTAGTCATTTCTGCCTGAACTGCTCCCTAAAATTTTAGTCAAATTAGTCAATTCCAAAGGGTCACAATTTCATTAGTAGGGAGTCTGGAGAGTGTATGTTTTTGCTCCTGATTTTAAGTATTACACATTTGCAGTCATGATCTAAGTGTGGAAGGTGAACCTAATTCTTTCACTTCCCTGGTACACAACATATAAGTATATGTGAGACAGGTGTACAGAAGGATTGTATATGTGTATCTATAGAGGCAGGGGCAGAAATTTGGTGTTGATTTTGCTAAGGTCTCAATTTAAAAAACAGAATTTATTTTTATTTTTTTATTTCAATTTTTTATTTAAATTCTGGTTAACATATATGGTAAAATTGGTTTCAGGTGTAGAATTTACTGATTCATCACTCACATATACCACCCAGTGTTCATCCCAACAGGTGCGCTCCTTAGTACCCTAAAAAGCAAAATTTAAGTACAAATGAATTACCAGCACCCCAAAGTTAAGATGCCAGAAACGGTATCTTCTGCCATTAATTATTTTCCCACTAGATGGCAGTATAGTGTAAGCAAAAAGAACAACTGATTCTTTAGCCTTGGGCTTCTCTAGCTGCTAGTAAAAGATGCTTTTCGCTCTTTCAGAAGAGGAAAATTGGCCAGATTAACAATCAGTTTAGAGGGGTGGGGCTGATCTAGGCTGGTCCTAGGGCAATAAAGTCCTAGAAAGAGCATGGATTCTGTGGCCTTCAGCTCCTTTGATTCCTAGCTATGGGGGTCCTTGTGGGTTACTTAATGTCTCAGGACCTCAGTTTTCACATTTGTGTATTGGGTGTGAATATTACTGTCTTCCTGAGACGGCGGTTACAAAGATAAAATTATAGTTAAAAATCTTAGGACATAATAGTTACTAACAGTCCTTTCTCTCTCTTGCCTAAGGGGAAAAAAATAAACACACAGAATGTGAATGGTGGGCCTTAAGCTCCTATAACCTCTAGGGATGGCTGGGATGACACGAAGAGTCTTGAAAAGTAAAGAAAGATGATTTATTCTTTACTCTCCTTCAGTCTGACATACACTTTCCTGAAAGCAGTGCCACAGCCTTCCCTCCATGCTCTCAAATGCAGTTGCTGGCTGTCCCAGCTCTCCGTCAATAAGGAAATTTATCTCCTGGGAGGAAGCTTGCCAACTTTCCCTGAGGAGTGCAGCGCTGGGCTAACACCCCTGCCGCCTGGGTCTGCAGCAGATTGGCCTTCAGTCTGTGGACACACAAGAATGCTAGTGACAGGAATGGTGATTCCCAAAGACAAGTCTCCAGGAACTAGGAATGTGACCTTATTTAG
This sequence comes from Spilogale gracilis, assembly GCA_004023965.1. Lineage (NCBI taxonomy): Eukaryota > Metazoa > Chordata > Mammalia > Carnivora > Mephitidae > Spilogale > Spilogale gracilis. Next base: position 27,894 of record PITA01005379.1, read on the forward strand.
AGACAGGGTCTTCGCAGATGAAATTAAGTTAGGGTTCCTGAGATGGATCATCTTGGACTCTCCAGGTGGACCCTAAATCCAGTGATAAGTATCCTTAAAAGGCCAAGGGAGGTTGAAGCAGAGAGAAGGCCCTAGGAGATGTGGGTAGATGGGAGAGAGGCAGCACCACAGAATAGGAGGAGCCTCGAGCCACCAGGGGCTGGAAGACACAGGGAATGATCCTCCCTGGAACCCTCAGAGGGAGCGGTGAAGCCCTCAGAGGGAGCATGTTGACAACTTGATTTCAGACTTCTGGTCTTCACACTGTGAGAAAATAAATTTCTGTTGCTGTAAGCCACCAAGTTTGTGGTTATTTGTTATGGCAACCTTAGGAAACTAATACAGATTTATATCTAGAAAATCCCTGTCCCCAGATATATTTCTGCTGTTGCTAGAAATTCCATCATTAGGAAATTTATTTCTTTGGTTTAAATTGCAGGCTCTTTTAAAATAAAATACATAAGGTCCCTTAGGAAAGGTAACATATTTTGGAGAATGCATTTTTCACAATATACACTCTGCGAAGGGATGGCTTGGACCTGCAGGAAAGCACTGGGTACTTGGAAGGGAGTGATTCTAACAAGGTGAAGGGAATTGGCTCTAAAAGACCAGCTTGATTTGCAAAGCAACCTGTCTGGCATTTGGCCCAGTGATTCGTCATGTCAATGGTTCTCAATGAGAAAAGCCAAGATTTGGAGAACTCTCAAGCGATATGGCCATCTAAGAAGATTCCTCTCAGGACTAATTTCAGTATGCCCCTTGCCATAAGATAAAGCTCCATGAGGCCAATGGAACATGGCCTTAGAAGTAACACCTTCCCCTCCCAGACCATGATGCAGTACCAGAATCCCCCAATTCTTCACCCAAATGGCCCCCAAATCATTTTTAAGGTTCACACAGCTTGCATCTCTAGGATCACACCACCAGCATGCACACTCCTACACCCAAGGTGGAAAACATGAGAAGACTTCTCAGTACACAATGGAACTGGAAGTAGAAGAGATTTACTAGGGCCCAGGATCTATCTCTTTTCAAACTTGATAATGCTAAACTCAAACACGGTTTTCTTGGTCTTTATAAAGGTCTCTTTCTCAAGTATTGAACATATTTTATTGAACTGTTAGTTTGGTCTGTAAATATTTAGAATGTGGGCCTGTATTCATACCTTTCCCAAAAGCTAAGGGTGGCCCTCGCTCTGAGATATGCAATTCTTTAAAAATGCCCTGTGTCCATAAAAGGCAAGGAGTAGAAACAGAATCACAGCAGTGGAAGTGCCACGAGGGGGAAAAAAACAAACTTGGAAAGCAGTTGGTAGTAAAAAATCTAAAAATCGCACCAAGCGTGCAAATGACTACATGGTAAAAAGCAGACACAAGCTCCATCATCTTTCAGTTATTTGACTTTTAAGAAAAGGACACTTAAAGTCTTTGAACTGATGTTTCTTCAAATATACAATTGGGATGATTAAACCCACGCCAAAGAGTTACTCTGAGAACTCAGAGAGGAGTAAATTAAAGTCAGGGCTTCAAGGGAGGGCGCATACTGCGTGCCCTATAAACTGTGACTCTCCTTGTTATTACTGCAGACAAGCCCTCTCCTGGGATCACTGGGGCTTGGCAGGTAGAGGCTCCCACAGGCTGCAGCACCGCAGAGGGCACTTGCTCTGAGCGTCAGCTGTTTCAGGGAGGGAGACCTGAAAGACCTGCTTTCTAGACTGACGCTTGCTTATCCATTCACCTACGGATGGTGAATATAAACAGCCTGAGACAACACTGCTCATCGGCTATGCTCATGCGATGCCCCAGAGTCATACACGTGAATCTTAAATGTGATTTTTAGTTCTGGTTAGCTCAGACCAGATACCTCTCTGACATGATACACGGAGCTGTTGTTACTAAGTTTTAATAATTGGGTACTTTATGAGAAAATAGATGGACTGCTTTGATATGAAAACTATAGTGTATTGAACAATAACTTGAGAATAATTGCATATATTGAAGTAAAAGTTATCAATGGCGTGCTCTTAAATTTCATTCTGTCTCTGCTACTATCTTGTGAATCCTAGGTCAGCTGGGAATGGCTTTTGTTTTGGTTTAACTCTGAGTTTTTTACTTCTTTCTGCTGCAGAATTTGTTAATTTCCTTTGTGAGCTGCATCCCTCTCGGTGCTTCTCAAGGGCTGGGATGATTGCTTCTTTGTATCACAATCTTTGTTGAAATTGAAGAGGGTTGTTGTTGTTGTTGTTTTTCTCCCTCCTATAACTAGAACCACTAAAAGATTTTAAGTAACAAAGTCTTTACTAGGTGTTTCCAGGAAAGGCTCTTCCTCCACATGGTCTGCAAAAAACCAGCTGGCTTGCTGTGAGTTATTTGATGGCCAGGAAAGAATGGCCTCTCTTTCTGCTTTCTTGGGTCAGTATCCCTGTTCTATGCTTGAACAAGTATCCTTGCTCTGCCCAGTTGACTCCATGTTGTTCATAAAGCTATGGCAGTGGGTAAACTTTTCATTTAAGATTTTATGTATTAATTTGAGAGAGAAAGAATATGCGCAAGGACACAAAAGAGAGAGAGACTGAGACGAGTCAGAGAGGGAGAAGCAGAGTCCCCGCTAAGCAGGGAGCCCCACTCGGGGATCCATCCCAGAACCAACCCCGAGATCATAACCTGAGTGGAAGGCAGATGCTTATTAGACTGAACCACCCAGGTGCCCCAGGACTTTTAAATGATTTTTTTTCTTTTGATATGCAAAGAACTTTCCATAATGATCATTGTTTAATATTGATTCTCTATTAAGCAGACATGTAAATACCCTTTTATTTGCTATGTAAAACATTATACATCCTCCATCAAAATTTTATGATTTTCACTGTTCTGTTCCTATTGGTCCTTTGGTTGCTGAAGTACCCAGGATAGTGCAGGGTGAGGAAAAGGGCAGAGGATGGCCGATGTTCTCTTACAACATAAGAATGCTATAGCTTAGTCATGACTGACAATTTTGATTCTAATTTTTAGGCAACATGCCGTACAATCTTCCTTGGGAGCTTATCAGCAGCTTGAATAAAAATACTGACAAATGTAGAAAGCTGAGATAGTTAATACATGAAACATTCAGAATCAGGAGACAACAATACCTTTAGAGTGGAATGATGAGTGGAAACCAACAATGTCAAATGCAGGAGAGATCAATGTAAATTTTTCTACTGCAGTTGGAAAACCTGTCATTTTGGGGCGGGCAGGGAGATATGTCTTAACGGCTGGGCATTTATCAGGGGCTCGGTCTTCACATCAGCTTTAGAAGTATGGTGTGGCCTTCAAAGCACTTCCTGCTCTGGCCTTTACCTCCTGTCTAGCCTCATAGCTAATGACATTTTCTACCAACCTACTGTCTTCACACAAGTAATGGGGAGGTAGATTTTAGTTCAATGTAAGGAAGAATTTTTTAACAACAGAGGTGTCCAAAAATAGAATGAACTTTCTTCAGAAGCAGCCAGTCCTCCCAGCAATTAAGAGGGGTTCCAGCTGAGGCTTAATAACCTTTTTGCAAGGTAATTGGAAAGAGGACTGAAACAGTATAACTAAGAAAATAGACTCTAGAGTGAAAAAAATTCAAAAATTCTAAATAAATGCATTATTTGGGGGCAGAGCAGTGGTTTCTGGAGCTTGTCAACCTGGTGTTCAATCCTGGTCTGACATTTACTAGCTGTATGAACTTGGCATGTCATTAAAGTTCTCCCAGCCTCATTGAGCTCATCTATAAAATGTGGACTATAGTAGTTTCTTCACAGAGGTCTATTCTCAGCATTGTCTGATGATGGAGGAAGTTAACATACTGAACACTCTTATAACATTGTCTGGCATATAATAAACATTTAATAAATGTTAGTAATAATTGTTATCTAATAGCTTAAGTTTAAGTTTTCTCCTTGTTAAAAGAGATTTTCTTTGAAAAAGAATTGAAGTATGATTGATATAATGTTTAACATGCTAAACTATGGTTATTAGTTTAATGAAATATTTTGCAGCATATAATATCTAATATTTCTCATAACCCTGAGTTTGGTGATGAAATCACTCTCAATGCCCAGATGCCAGAGGAATTTTTCCAGCACCTACCGTGGAGGCAGAGACCTATAACTTGTGTGTAAAAACAAAACAATCCATCATCCCGGCAACGTAATATATTAATGATGGAGTGTGGGGGATAAGGGAAAGTCAGAAAACAAGGAAGAAAATGAAAATTTGAATTCTCACTCCCAAATTTTCACTCTCAATAGTCCATGAAACAACCTACAGACAACTAGGTACCAAAAGAGAGATTTAAAAAAAAAAAAGTGCCTAGAATAATCATTTTGATGTGCAATATGTTTGTTATTCTTCATTAGCATTGTATTCATACTGGGTTTGAAAAATATGCATTTTTCAGGTTGAAGGATGGAAATTGATTTCAAAATCTCTACGTAATTTTTCAACTGTATTCTAAAAGCTCAGAGATTCCTTCTCAGTCTAATCACCCACACGGAGCTGTCAGTATCCTGACACATGTCAATTGTGTTTCTCTGTGAGTGCTATTTTTAGGATATATTCTTTGACATTGCAGATATAAGAAAGTTCTAGTACACATCTTTTAGCTTCTGTCTTGTTTTCTGGTATTAGCATAGCAGGACAAGACACCCATGCTCCGTTTCTGGCTCTTCTAAATGGGAGTTGAGCTCTCCCTCCAACCGGTTTTATTTCTGTTTTCTAACTGGACATTTCATGTATACCTCTGTGTACTAAGTACAAACAGGTGTGCACACATGGGGGGCAGGGGTAGAGGGAGGGCAGGGGTAGAGGGAGAGGAAGAGAGAATCTCAAACAGACTCTTTGTTGAGCACAGAGCCAACGAAGAGTGGGGCTCGATAGCATGACCTGAGATCATGACCCGAGCAGAAATCAAGAGTTGGTGGCTTAACCAACTGAGCCATCCAGGTGCCTCAGGAGCAGCTGTTCTTAAGAGATGCTGCTACAGGGCAAGAGCAAGCACACTGAGCACCGGCAGGATAACCTCACAGAACCTCAGTCTCTTCATCTACAGAGTGAGCATACCCATCAATGCTCGCTTCTGGGTGGTCGTAGAGCTAAAGATGAGGTACGGACAACACCTGGCATATTAAAATCGCCCGTAACTGTGAGCTTGTGATCTTTATCCTTCACGTGAATGTGGCTGAGGTTCAGAAGGATAAGTAGAATTCAGAGACCCACACAAAGATCGGAGGGGAAGCAAGAGGAGTGCAAGTCTTATGTTGACAGTGGGGGAAGGAAAGGTAAGGAAAATGTGGAAAAATATGAGAAGACTGGAAGAAAAGGCAGTGAGTCTCAGATGAATTGTATTTTTTAAAATATAATGTAAGCAGGAGTAGATCTATTTTTTTTAGCTCAAAGCTTATATGATTGGGTACCCTCAGAAGAATTTTTATACAAAATGAGGTACAAAGTGAATGGTTATTTCAAATAAGGATACAAATTAACAACGTGTTATAAATTTTCAAAGGCTGACAGATTCCAAAAACATCACAAAATTTAGGAAAAGAGCATAGTATGATTGTGAACCAAAAAGGTTATATGCCACTAAATTGGACTGAAATACATTCTCAACTAAAATTCCTGTTATAGGGGCGCCTGGGTGGCTCAGTTGGTTAAGCAACTGCATTCGGCTCAGGTCATGATCCCGGAGACCTGGGATCGAGCCCCACATCAGGCTCCCTGCTCGGCGGGAAGCCTGCTTCTCCCTCTCACTCCCCCTGCTTGTGTTCCCTCTCTGGCTGTGTTTCTCTCTGTCAAATAAATAAAATATTTAAAAAAAAAAAAAAAGAAAAGTTAAAAAATAATAATAAAATAAAATAAAATAAAATAAAATAAAATAATAAAATTCCTATTATAAAATCCAATGTATTCTTGCCGCTCCATCACTTCCTGACAAAGAGGGGTATATTAGCAAGCAGAAAGATGAGGTGGGTTTATTTGGGTGAAAATATCTTACTTTTGCTGCTTTTACAAACGCATATGATCACATTAATGTGATACATGATCTCCTGCCAGTGAGGAGCCCTCAACATTAAGCCTCATTAAATTTGTGGCAAATCACCTCTGCACAAGGACAACAGGAAGACCGTAGGAGTCAGTCATCAGAACTACTGCTTTAGGAAGATAAATCTAGTGTGATCGTAGCTAGAAAAGCAACTAATATGGAGAGAGCAACATTTAGAATTCAAAAAAAGTGAGAGATATCAGAGAATCAACACTTATAAGATCACTGACCAGATAATGGACAGTGACAGAGAGGAGGGGCTCAAAGTGGCATGGATGTTGAATTCATATGACTGAGGGAATATAGAGACTTTGGCAAGGAACGAGCTGCTGTCTATAAGGAAGACTTTCCACTTCACGTTGGCCATGGATTTCAGGAGGTCAGCACATCCAGGGGCTGGGGAGGAAGGAAAATGTCCCATTTTCAGTTTGAGTGACCATATCAAACACAGAAATAGAATGAATAGTTATTCTTGTACTTATGATGGTTAGGAATTAGAGATTGAGGTTCTCCTATGGCAACACTATCTCCAGAGTCTAGGAACACCCAACCTAACCTAGATCCAGTTTTCGGGAGACTCCAATGAAAAACATACTCATAGCAAGTAGAAGGGGAATTATTCTTGTTTACTGTGGGGACTCTGAGCAAGTCCTTGGATAGGAACTGAAGTAATCTGAGATCCAACAGGTGCAGAACTCCTTTTGCTCAGGTTAGAAAATTTCTCCTTAAACCTAATCCATAATCCCAGTCCCAACCAGAACAGGGGCGTGGAAGCAGATAGAGAGCAAGTGAGGGGTTGCATGCTCACAGTGCCTCTGCTGAGCTGGTTTATGGGGAATCTGGGCAATAGCCCCACGTGACTTCCAGGTGAGATGAAGAGCCAGCTGGCATCCAAGTCAAGAGTGGGTAGCTCGCCAAACACAGGCAAAATGAGTACTCCAGCCATGGAAAGGAGAAGCAAGAAGGGGACCATATTCTGTCTTCTGTAAGCAACTGGACTCAATCTACCATCTTCCTCGATATGGTCTCACCTAGAGAATGATTCCAACTACTTGGCAGCAAATTTACTTTCTCCTTATATTAGACAAGCATTATTGTACTTCACAGATGAGCTGATAAGCTCCAAGTTTAGCCACTTTATCCAAGACTATGTCGCCTTGGAGTCAGGCCCAAGCTAATATTAACGATCGGTAACAGACTATTGTAACAATTTCCACTGTTAGCTCACTTAATTACCACCGCAGCTCCGTAAGTAGTACCGTTATTACTATTCCCATTTCACAGATGAAGCATAGTGAAGCCAGGTAGCTTATCTGAGGTCACATAGCTTATAAGAGACTAGGGTCCGAATGAGGGCAGTTAGGTTCTAGAATGTGCTACTCACCATGTTCTGCCTCTCCAAGATTTCAAAGTGTGGCTGCTGATTTCACAGACACAGTTTTCACCACTCAGCCACTCTGACCTACACGCAAGGCCAGATCTGCCTCACCGAGAGACAGGGAACATAAGTCTGCCCCAAGTGCAAGTAAGGAGAAGTAGGAAGAGGAAGGAGCAATTTCCTGGGAAGGTACCCTTTACTGGAAATGCAAAACGGAGATCTGGAAGTGTCCCTGAAGAAAAGGAGCCCTTAGGGATTTGTTTGTCCTAGAAATGTAGATTTGAGAGTCAGCAACAGGAGAGAATAGTCAGAGTTATGAGGCAGGATCTGCTTCTGTACAATTATGTAATTAAAATAATGATACCTTAGAGTCATTTACTGCTTTATACTTTTCAAAACACTTCTACGTATATTATTACATCTAATCACCTGTAATATTTTAAAATTTAAGTGATACTGAATCTGCTGCATATTACCAAAAAATGTTTTAATGTATTTCCATTCCAGAGTTAAAAGAAAAAGACGACACAGGAAGGCAAGGAAATCTTGAACTCACACGGTGTGCCAAGAAATGAGCAAGACGTTTATACTGTTATTTTATTCAACCCAACAGCAAACATATGATCACATCCTTACTTTCCAGGTAAGAAAACAAAGCCTCCGGGAGTTCATGTAACTTGCCCAAGGTCACACAACTAGCAGGTGTTCAGGCCACGTTCTCCTAGGGCTGTCTACACAGGTCATTTGCTGATGTAACAAAAGAGCATGTTTCTATTGCAGTCTTTTGAGGGGCAGAGCTAGGCCCTTCTGCATCACCCAGCACATGGCACTGCCCAAAGATCGATTTCTAGTTTGGGTGTGTCATGGTATTCATTTTTTAAGTTCTGTCTATTCTAGATACATATCACTTACACATTCATACAAAATGAATAGACTGAAGATCTGGAAGTCTGTCAATCCCCCCCCCCCCCATCACCACCAGACTGCCACTCCTGCTTAATCTTAGTTCATCTGGGTGTGATTACCTTCCACAAGAACAGCCTTTGTTCTAGAATCAAGCCACATCCCCATCGGTGTTGCTATTTCTCATTTACTAAGACTTGCTGAATTAACAGATTTTATCTACCTCCTCCATCTCCCCAGTATTCTTTAATATCTGTCTCCCAGGGCTTCTGTTGACCTTTAGAACTCATCAGTTTCAACCCTGACACCTGCTGTGTCTCCTCTAAACTCAGACCTCTGCTGAATAAGGCTGATAGTTGGCCACTTTTGCTAAGAGATTTCAGGGTCAGGAAGGCCATTCAAGCAAGCATGACATCATATTAGATCCAGACAGAAAAAAACCATCATGCCAAATTGAATGAATGTGTTTGTTGAATCTAATATTTTCTGGGCAGTCTCCAGGCTATGTGTTCGAAGCTACTTTTGAAGCATCTGGAATCAAGGGTCTTGGATGGGGAGCAGTATGCTGTGGTGGTTAAGATCAACTGGTTTGGGGTGAGTCTTGTGTTCTGAGCCTGTTCCCATTCCTTACTTACAGCGTAAGCTTGGACAATGTGTTTTAAGACATTTGAGACTCAGACTTCCCATTTATAAACTCATAAAAGGAATATCCACCTTCGGGTTATTACATGAATTAGTAAATGGGAAACATAACTTACCTATGAAGCACTCAATGAGGCTGCTGCTATTAAGTGCTTTTATCACTAAGAATTGCAGGTGTAAGATTTTTGAAGATTTATCAGACTGTTCAAAATGTTACTGCAGTTGCCTAGGGAGCGAGGTGTGATACAGATCTGTTGTGGTTTCCAAAGTTTGCTGCATGTTAGAATCACCTGGGGGAGCGTTGCAAAACTCTGGTGCCCAGCCCATCC
>PITA01005379.1:37350-111559 GCA_004023965.1 Spilogale gracilis
CCCCCCCCCCCCGCCCCTGGGGCAGGACAGCGCCATGGCTCCCGATTCTGGTCTGCCTTCCTTCCCTTGTTACATGCACCCCATCACTGGAAACTTTACTGAGCACTTCTTCAAGAAAATGGCAAAGGCAGAAGGAGGTCAGATATTAAGCAGTGGGCACATGGGGAGGCCACACTTTCGGCAAAATAGAGGTGAGAGGTTAAGCCTTTGGGGCTGCAAGATGATAGGAGCAGTTATTGAAATCCTGGTCAGTCTCTGTAGGACCAGAGTCCTTTCAAGCTTTCAGGGTAATTTCATTCCCACATTTGCTCCTCCTAATGGGCTAATGTAGAATTCTTCCCAGAAAAAAAAAAGGCTGAGCTTTTCCACTAAAGTTTACAAACAGTGACCCTTCTCAAAGGAATTAATGAACACAGGGATTAAGGGTGCCAGAAAGCATATTTTTTTTTTTTTAAGATTTTATTTATTTGACAGAGAGAAACACAGCCAGAGAGGGAACACAAGCATGGGGAGTGAGAGAGGGAGAAGCAGGCCTCCCGCCAAGCAGGGAGCCTAATGTGGGACTCGATCCTGGGTCTCCGGGATCATGACCTGAGCTGAAGGCAGTCGCCCAACCAACTAAGCCACGCAGGCGCCCCAGAGAGAGCCTATTCTTAAGGAGACTGCCCAAGATGTACAAAGCCCGACACTAGCTAAAGGGATAAGGACAGACTCTAATCAGTAATACCCTATTGCAATAGGGAAAAGAGTCCAAGTTGAACTGAACTCAATTTTGATTTGTGCAGAGGTGACTAGGTGGTTTAAAGGGAAGGTGAGGGAGTAATGAAGGGGCAAGGGGGGGCTCAGTGGAGTCAGGAAGTGAAAAATGACAAAAAGCAGGTAGGGGTTAGTCCATGTGCATCCCATCTGGGCCTGTTAACTGGTGCTTATTAAAGGTAGGCTCAGCTCAATGTCAACTCAGGTCATGATCACATGGGTCCTGAGATCGAGCCTGCTTGAGATTCTCTCTCTCCCTCTGCCCCTTCGCACACTCACGCTCTGAATGAATGAATGAATGAATGAATGAATGAATAAATGAATAAACTCATTTTTAAAAAGCTAGGCTCCCACCTTCTCACTGAGACTGAGAAACAGGGTCCCTATCTTCAGGTGTTGGCTGGAAGAAAGAGTAAATTATTCTACCAGTGGGGAGTCTTCTCAGACAGGAACTTTAAGAGAATGTGCAGATATCATAGGGATGCATTTGAAACTGTTGGAAACTAAGTTGGTGTTTGTTCAAGTCTTTTTGGCCTTTTGTATGAGACTGAGGCCCCGTGGGGCACAGAGTTCAGAGGAGAGCCGCTAGAGTTTGGTCAAGTGGAGTTGTCGAGGCAGCAGGTGGATGAGTGTCATTTACAATCTTTCTTTCCCTCATGTGAGCAGGCGCCTTTCTGCCGGCCTGTAGGATTCAAGTTCAGGAGCTGTGTAGTGTGCATCAGGTGCTGCACGGCACAGGCCTGACAGGGGGTGTAAGAGGGCCTGGTACGTGATGTCACGACCTCCTCTGGTTTAGCCCTGACTCAGACCCTTTCTTCCTCTCCCATCATCTGCATGGTTTCCATGGTGGCACAGCTAGGCTGGCCCTTTCTGGACTCCAGTTCCATGGAGGTATTTGGGATTCTGTTTTTTTGTTTTATTACTTATTTATTTATTTTGGGGGTGGATTTAAGAGGAAGAACCCTGAGCCAGGTTATCCCACAGACCACTACTTTATCACGAGGTGGGCTGTACCATCCTTTAACCATTGCTTAATAGGCCACAGCCTGGTCAGTGCCGCGGCCCCTCCCAAAACCGTGGCAGGGGCTGGAGGGTGGCTATGCCGCCCTGGACTCACTAGGTGGCGTCAAAGTCTGCTTCTTACGAGCCACGTGGCTCTGGTCACCGTGCGTGGCTTGGCATCAGCGTCCAATCTGTCCGGGGGGGTCAACATGTGATAGTTATCTGATTAATATGTACAAAGTACTTAAAATAGTTCCTTATATATATAATAAGTACTTGCCATTATTAAGCATTTGCCATTATTGTCCCCAAATTTTTTTTATAACCTTCCACTTGTCTTTCTCTTTGGCAGCAATTTATACTGCGGATTACAAATTTTTCTGGAAATTTCTTATTTTTTATGACTCAGACCCACGTCTGTCTTCTGATATCTGCCTTTATCCTTGTTCTTATCTCTTCCAATTTTCCACTATGCAGCCAAAATAAGCTATTCCAACATTTTGTCTATGGTCATCCTTCTCTTGATGTCTCTATGCTCCCTTCAAACAAGTTCAAATTCTTCCTGTAGCTCCTTCTCTCATGACAAGCTAGATGACTCAGAGCCTCTGCCCTGCCCCTCAATGGGGCTTGAAGCCTCACTTTTTGGTTGGAACTTGTATATTGATTCAGTGGTTAATCTGCTTTGGCACCAGAAAGGTTTTGTCTGGACGTTGCTAGATGAATGGCATAATTAGCAAATTACTTAATTTCTCCAAGAAATTTTCTCCCAATAAAATAGGCATAATAACAGTAAGTTTCTACTTCATAGAATAATTGTAGGCATTAAATGGTTATTTCATATCAAATGCTTGGCAGAGTGCCCAGTGCAAAGAATATGTTCTGGCTGCTGTGTTCAACTTCTCAAATCCAGTGTGTCTAAAACTCAGATTACTATCTACTTCCTGCAAAAACCAGCGCATCTTCTAAATTTCTTATTACTGGTTGGTACTCTCATATTCTTAGTCACCTGTTTTTATGAGCATTCGCTCCACACCTGATGGGTCAGCAAGCTCTGTGGACCTTTGTTCAGGTTCTTGCTAATATCTGTTTTTCCCTGCCTCCCACCTCCCCATTTGTAGTCACTGCCCTGTATCTTGCTTGGTCTAATACAGTAATCTGCTGAGTAATCTCTTTGATTTTAGAGCCCCATTACCATTATTGGGAACATTAATTGCTACTGTCAAATCAGGGCCACAGACAATGTTAGAGGCCTGAACAGGATGGATGTATGTGTGTGTGTGTGTGTGTGTTAAAAATTCAACATTAAATGTTCTCAGTCTTTGCAGCATATCGCCAGCCCCACCATTTACTTTGCTTTTTATCCTGTTTGGTACCTCAAGACTTTTGGATTGGCAACTTCTGTTAACCTTGTCCTGTAAATCGTACGTAATGAGCCCAACTGTCCAAAAGTGACCCTGGCAGTTAGCAGGGACTTGGAAGTTCTAGCAGGACCCAATTTTGCAAGTGGTGCCCTTCTCCCACGGAGGACACTGCAACATCCCATGGCTTCCAAGGTCTCCAAATTTTAGCTATCCAGACACTACCTCTAAATAGCTGGCTCGTCAAATTAAGAATCTGTGTAACTAACTAATCTGTGCATTCACCTATCATGATCATTAACTTTTTTTCCTTATACATTTTTATTAACATATAATGTATTGTTTGTTTCAGGGGTACAGGTCTGTGAATCATCAGTCTTACACAGTTCACAGCACTCACCATAGCCCATACCCTCCCCAGTGTCCATCACCCTGCCACCCTCTCCCTCCAGCAGCCCTCAGAGACATCTTAAGGTTAAGGGTCTCTTATGGTTTGTCTTCCTCTCTGGTTCCTTCTTGTTTCATTTTTCCCTCCCTTCCCCTGTCTTGTTTCTCAGATTCCTCATATCAGTGTGAGTATGATAATTGTCTTTCTCTGATTGATTTATTCAAAATAAAGTTTTAAAAAGTCTCCATATGATCACTGCTGCCAAGCATTGAGAGTGATTTCAGAAATATGTGTCTGTGAGGAGGAAACACTTTATTTGTGTCCAAGTCCCAGTCCATTCCGTCCCGGAGCACCCAAACTCCATGGCCCGGAGAGTCACCTCTGGCATTTTGGAGGAATTTACATATTGAAACCATTTCACAGGAGAAAGAATAAAAATCTAATCCATCTTTAAAAGATTAATAATAAAAATATCTGGTGCCAGAATATGCTGGAGATAGATATTAATCTTCTTCATATCCAAATTCAATGTTGAAACCCAACACAGTAAGGAGTTAAGGATTGTCCTCCTTCTTCTAAGATGTTACAGTTCCTCTTTAGATGTGTCTGCTCTGTATCTGGTGAGGCTCCTGGGAACTCTAAGCAAGGTATCAGGCCAATAGTTCCACGGGGTTGTGTGGCTCCAGGTTTCATAACGTCAACCTTAGCTCCTTTTCTTTTTTGTTTTAAAGATTTTATTTATTTGACAGAGAGAAACACAGCTAGAGAGGGAACACAAGCAGAGGGAGTGAGAGAGGGAGAAGCAGGCCCCCCGCTGAGCAGGGAGCCCGATGTAGGACTTGATCCCGGGGCCTCCGGGATCATGACCTGAGCTGAAAGCAGTTGCTTAACCAACTGAGCCACCCAGGCACCCCAACCTTAGCTCCTTAAAGCTGTCTGGTCATATCTGAGTCTATGCATGTCTTTCTCAAATAGGACATTCCAGTCAAAGCCTTTATAATAACCCATGTTTCCAATGGTGTCCAATTCCAAATGCTGAGATGTCTCTGCACTGGAGGAGTTCCTCACCTGCTGTGGCATCTGCCAATCCTGAGTACTCAGGTCCCTGTTCAGGCATGACAATTGTAATTTTATTTGTCGACTAGACTAAGCCAAGAGGTGCCCACATTAAACTTCATTTGTGGGTGTGTCTCTATGGGCGTTTCTGGATGAGTTCAGCATTTGAATCTGTGGGCTCCAATCTCATAAAGCTGATTGCCCTCCCCAGTGTGCGTGGGCATCACCCATTTTCCCGAGGGCCTGGATGTGCAAAAGGCAGAGAAATAAGGAATCCATCCTTCTTGGTTCCTGCCTGTCTGCTCTAGCCAGGGCTTCAGTCTTCTCCTGCCCTTGGACTGGTATTTACATCTCTAGCTCCTCTGGTTCTTAGGGCTTCAAAACTGGACTAGAATTACACCGCTGGCTCTCCTAGTCTCTAGCTAGCAGACCATAGATCATGAGACTTCTCAGCCTTTATAATCACTTGAGCCACTTCTTCATGTTATATATATAATTGGTTCTGTTTCCCTGGAGAACCCTGAGCAATACACCCACAGATGGGTCAGTTCCCCATATTTATCCTGCAACAAGGGAAAGTGGACTCTCTACTGCTTGGGTACTTGTCAAGTTCAGAAACACCTAGAACCTACACAAGAAACTGCTCTACTTGTGCGATGAAAGGAGAATCAGGGCTCTCATGACCACTTTTTTCTTCCTTCAGCCTTTGTAAGCTTCCCTAATAAAGCCAACTTTTAGTGCATACCATGGGAAGTTGGGAACTTTGTCCTAAACCTTTGTGTATTACTGATGGGAACCCAGAAGTGATGTGCCTTGTCAAAACAACCAGCTAGCCTGTCAGGTAAAGCTTTTGACCAACCTGTCTCTCTAGTTTCCTCTTCCACCAGTCCTTCCAGTTAATCTTTTATACACACCAAAGTACTTAGCCTTTTATGTCACTACCTTGTGGTTCACTACCTCTGTGTCCTTCTTCACTCCTGTCTCAATCCTGAGAGACAGTCCTGTCCACCTTCCACCATCTGTTTGAAAGGCCATCTAGGAAAGCTTCCCCTCAAGACAAATGCAGTTAAGGCCTCTTCCCTGGATGCTCTTTTCAGACCATCCGGCACCTAACACACAGTGCCTTAGGCTATGAACATTTGGATACACTTTTTTTTTTTAATCCTTTTTTCCTTCAGAAATAAGGCTATTACTCATCATTGTATGTCCCATGGTCAGCATATAGGGCTCGACTTGAAGTACTCAATAAATGTGTGGGGAAATAGGACTTCTTTGTCGTAGCATTTGTGAAGAAAAGATGCTCTATTGAAATGTCAGGGGCTTTCAAAACTAACACAAAGGTTTTCTTGGATTTTAAAAACAGTCCAAGCCAATGATTTACCAAATAACAACCATAACGCCATCCTTTCTCGGCCGTTCTGACTCACTGGAGATTATCCTCCAGGTCTGAATATCTGGCAGGTTCTCTGAAATGAGTTTTTTGTTATTGTTGTTGTCATTGTTTTTCTAAGATATACACACTGAATATCCCTGATATTTTTATTTAATTGTGTTTGGCCCTTCAATTACTCTTTTTTTTTAATATTTTATTTATTCATTTGACAGAGAGATCACAAGTAGGCAGAGAGGCAGGCAGGGAGAAAGGAGGAAGCAGGCTCCCTGCTGAGCAGAGAGCCTCTGATGTGGGACTCGATCCCAGGACCCTGAGATCATGACCTGAGCCAAAGGCAGAGGCTTTAACCCACTGAGCTACCCAGGTGCCCTTCAATTACTCTTAAATGAAGCAGTTTGTTTAGGCAGTGGGGCCTCATTTTCTAGCCAGCCTGCTTATCAACAAGCCAGCTGTTTTCTGTATGTGGGCCATCACACCTATTTTACTCTTTTTTATTAAAATATACTTCAGATATGAGTGAATATTTGAAAAGAAGTCTGCCTGATAAAATGCCTCTCATCTTAAGTAAAATAGAGCTATCTCAACAGGGTGTGAAATGTCTGATTGAATGTCAAAACAATCTCAGCATTTGACATAAGCCACACTTCTACCAAGTATTTGCCTTTTTCTCACAAGATGTTTGGTATCCTTTAGAATAAATTTTTAGATTTATGATATTTGGACTGATTTATTCTGGCCTAAAATAGGGATACATGGAAAGCAAAGCTGTCTCTATCCATATTCAGACAGTAGTTTTTTTGACCAAATTCAGCTGGACATAAAGGGCCTAAAAATTCCACTTCCAATCAAAAGTAACAGGGATTGGCTTTACCTTTGTATGCACTGGATGCTCATGTCCCTCATCCCAAAGCCCAGGGTGAAGTCCCACCCCTCAATAGGATGCTAGTAGGAGGTAGGACCTTTGGGAGGCCATTAGGTTCAGATGAAGTCGTGAGAATTGGAGCCCCCATGATGGGATTAGTGTACTTAAAGAAAAGGAAGAATGACCGCACTCTTTATCTGTCCACCATGTGTGGACGCAGCAAGAAGGCAGCAGACATGTACAAGCCAGGAAGAATATCCTCCTCAAGAACCCACTCCACTGGCACCTTGATCTTGAACTTCCCATCCAGAACAGTGAGAAATAATTATCACTTGTTTAAGTCGCCTGGTCTATGGTATTCTTGTTATGGGAGCCTGAGTTGATTAAGATACTTCCCTGTCTTAACCGATTAAAAAATAAGAGAAAACATGCAAAGTAATAGTGTTCAGATTGAACGACAGAACATACATAACAGTGATCCTCAAGAGAAGGTACAAACATGATAAACTCTTACGATCATTCCAGCCTACTGACTAAAGAAAAGTTTCAGACAACATTGTAAGGAAGGGAATAAAAAATGGAGCCTGGTAGTCTTTGTATGTTGAGGAAAACACATTTGGATTTCAGAGAGACAAGGAAACTAGAATCTGTGGGGGCAGAATACCAGAGACAAAATAACTTCATGAGAGATTCAAAGATCTTCAGAGAGTTTTCCTTGGGCCGTTAGCTGAGTATTGACCAGTGCACCTCAACAAACAACCAATACCTAACAAAGAACCACTAGAAAGAAATAGGAAGAATAATATTTGGAGTTCACACAGGGTCAGGAGCTGTTCCACCTGCCAAAACAGAAATATCTCATAATTTACATACATCACGTGGAGTCTTCAAAAGAGTATTACCTTAGAAGTAGGATAAATTAGGTCCCAAATAAAGGCTGTTGTAACCCCAATTAATGACTTTTAAAAGCAAGCCTCTAAAGGATAAAACAAGTGATTTAACTGCATCCCAGAACAAAGGTCCAAAATATTTAAGGATATACAAAAAACAACAACAACAACAACAACAAAACAAAAAAACAAAAACCAACAAATAGACAAACCCCAGCATCAACCAACATAAAATTCACATCTGGCATACACTGATCAATGTCATATATACCTAATTCACTGGGGGAGGAAGAAACATACTGTTTCTTGACTGAATGATGAGAATGACTTGTAAGCTGTTCTTTTCTAACCTTTTATTTGGTGAGGAGGATACAGTGAGAGAGGACTAAAGTAGGTTTACCCCCTCTACTTTCTCTGTCTTAATCGTCTGTGGGCTCCAATGCACAGCATCTATTGTCTTAGCCTTGATTTGACATTGAAGAACACTAAAATTTCCTTCTTCGTCATTATCTCTGTTCCTTTATGGAGAGGAAAAATATATATCACTGGTAGGATTGCAATGAAAGGTAGGAAAACAGTTGCCCTTCCATTCATGCCACCAATAAAATATGTTTTAAAAATTTCCTATAAATAGGATTTTTCTGAATTTGTAAATAGCAAATAAATAAGATCTATTTCTTATATTATTCTCTTATTTTGAAAACAATAAAATACAACAACTCACCATGTTACAGCATCGAGTCTAAACCATCCAAAATCATTTAGCATGCTGTGAAGGAACTAGCAAATGATTTGGAGCCAAACATGTCCAGAGTTGGTTCTACTATTTATTAGTCCTACGACTTGGGCAATTTATTTAAACTCCCTTAGTTCCAATATATATCTTTATAAAATGGAAATAGTGACACCTCAGAGGATTATTGTACAGATTAAATGAGGTCATGAAAATAAAGCGTCTCTCTCACTCAGCTCTTGGCACTCAGTAGATGATCAACAAATGTTATTCCTCTTTCTTTCCCTTCCTATATCATTCTTTCCCCCCCCCCCATATCATTCTTGTCTAAATATCTTAGTATAATTTAAAATTGTAATCCAGGGGGCACCTGGGTGGCTCAGTCGTTAAGCAGCTGCCTTTGGCTCGGTCATGATCTGGGAGTCCCAGGATCAAGCCCTGCATCGGGCTTCCTGCTTGGCAGGAAAGCCTGCTTCTCCCTCTCTCACTCCTCCTGCTTCTGTTCCCTCTTTATCTGTGTTTCTCTCTGTCAAATAAATAAATAAAATCTTTAAAAAATAATAAAATAAATAAAGCTACAATCCAGTAATGATCAGATTCATAGCTTTAGTCAATATTTGCAAAAATAAATTTGGTTGCTTCCTGATCAAGATGACAGACTGAGACGCATGCATGCCAAAATATCATTAAAATTAGAGTATGAAAGTACAAAATGGAATAACTCCTTAACAGAATGGGAAGAATGCCTCAACAAACCAGACATCTGGGGAAAGTGAATGGGACCACATTGACATATAAGCCAGAATACAAGGAAAAACCCAAAGAAGGCGATGTTAGGAATGTTTGTTTTTTTTTAATTTTATTTTATATTTTCAGTGTTCCAAAATTTATTGTTTATGTACCACACCCAGTGCTCCATGCAATATGTGTCCTCCTTAATGCCCACCACCAGGCTCACCCAACCCCCCCCCCCCATCTAAACCTCTCAGTTTGTTTCTCAGAGTCACAGTCACTCATGGAATATGAACTGTGTTGCCTAGTAGAACCTTGGGAAAGCTTCAGGCTTAAAATAATCAAACAGGAAATGCAGGAAGAGTTTTACGGTAATAATCTGAATATTTTGTTTTGAAGCTGTCGATATAAAAGCTAAGTTAATCGACTTCTTCCAACTCAAATACACCTACATTTACCAAGAATCAGAAAGTAGTGCAGTTTGCCTCCCTAGCTAAATGTTGAAATAGTTTTCCAAAAAAATTTTAACAATCTATCCATATAAGGTTAAGACCCTGACACAGGTATGTGTGTCCAAGACAAAAGCACTCCTCTTCCGGGGGAAGAAAAAGGCAGTTTGCCCACCTAACCCCCTGTGCACCCTAAAGGGACACCTGAAAGCAGCTTGCCCTGCTCAGATGCCCAAAACTTGAAGTCTTGTAGTCAGCTCTTCAATTCAAGGAGGGTTTTCTTTTTTTTTGGTTTGTATGTTTTTGGTCTGGTTGTCAGATTGTCAGAAGCAGCTTAGATCAACTACCCCAATCATCTGTAGTCATCCATTTCATTGATTACCTCTAAGTAAGACAGAAAGTCAAAGACAGCTAGGCATTTCAGAAAAGAAATGGCTTAGTAGAAGAGTACCAAAATGAATGTACAGAATGATTGAACCAGAGGAAAATTTGAAGTAATTTTTTTAAATACCAATTTTTATTTTTAGAGGGAATGGAGAAGATAATTTGCTTCATTATAAGGGAACCACTAGGGGAAAAAAAAGAGCATTGAGAGAACACAGAAAGAACCTGAACTAAAAAGAACTGACAAAAAGGTGAGAAATAAGAAATCACATAGAACCTATAGCCATTAGGCTCTTACCTTATGATTTGGACAATTTATTTATACAACAATTGTCTTACTTTTCACTTAAGTTGAGCATTAAAACTATGGTAGGAAAATTAAATATATGAAATTAGAAGATCTATTTTTCATAAGAATTCAGTACTATGGGGGCGCCTGGGTGGCTCAGTTGGTTGAGCGACTGCCTTCGGCTCGGGTCATGATCCTGGGGACCTGGGATCGGGTCCCGCATTGGGCTCCCTGCTCGACGGGAGGCCTGCTTCTCCCTCTCTCACTCCCCCTGCTTGTGTTCTCTCTCTGGCTGTGTTTCTCTCTGTCAAATAAATAAAATCTTAAAAAAAAAAAAAAAAAAAAAAGAATTCAGTACTATGATTTAAAAGTTGAAAGATTTCAACACGGACTGAAAAGTTAATTACTGAGGAAGAAGGAAAATTAATTAAGGTGTAAATTACTTAATGAAGAGAGAAGAAAATCTACTGGAACTAGAGAAAAATAGAAGTGAGAAGAAATGAGACACTAGAAATCTAGACACATGCTTATGAAATTTCACACCACCGGAGATAGATGATCCTAAATGTTCCCGAGAGAATAAGATAAAATAGCTCAATAGTAAATAAACAACAATTAATTTGGTGTCAAAACTTTTATCAAAAGCACTAGATGCTAGAATAATAATTCAAAATTATGGAGAAATAAAATCCCAACCACACACATCAAGCTTGTATCAGTCAGAGTGGGCTACGTACTGCTGAGGTAACAAATGACTCCATATGCTTCATTTGCCTGATCCAGGCCTCTTTCAGGTTATGGCTGCTCCAGGGATAGAGGAAAAGAGTATATACAGAAGAATGACTAAAAGAAAATAGTGGCCTTATTCATCAAATATTATGACTTAAAAACTGGAAGATTTCAGTTAATCATAAAGAAATCTGGTTTCTTCTATGCAAGAGAATAGAGATGTGAATAAAAACCATCAAACAATAAAGAGCTGCACAAGAAGGTCATGTCATGTTTGAAGTATAAAACAGAGCAAAATGGGGCATGCTTTGCCCAACTGATGGAAAATTTAAAAAGATAATTATTTTGACTGATGCAGGGCACATTCTCTTTTCATCAGCATATTCTATATGATGTCAAATTTTGTTTCTTTCTATGGGTTCAAGGGTACCACCACTTGGTTCTAAAAAGAGTAGCATTTGGATAATGAAAATATTGATACTACTTATTGGCATTCAGACTTTTAGAATCTTAAGTTATTGAGATATCTAAATTAATTATGGTTTTATATTATAAAGTAAATTTCACAAATTGATAAGTTTCCTAAACTGTTAAATCAAAAATGGACTCATATCCATATTATTAAAATACTGTTGATCAGGAGAAATTTAAAAACAGTAATAGTTAAAAGTGGTTACCTGTGAAATAATTGGAACTGGCAATGGCGTAGCAACATTTTTCATTGCATTTAATACCATTATGGCACACATTATTTCTATAATAAAAAGTTGAGCAGGGGCACCTGGGTGGCTCAGTTGGTTAAGCAACTGCCTTCGGCTCAGGTCATGATCCCGGAGACCCGGGATCGAGACCCACATCAGGTTCCCTGCTCGGCGGGAAGCCTGCTTCTCCCTCTCTCACTCCCCCTGCTTCTGTTCCCTCTCTAGCTGTGTTTCTCTCTATCAAATAAATAACATCTTTAAAAAAAAATTTGACCAAATTAGAGCAATTATGATCAAATTTAGACAATTTTAAAGTAGAGAGTGCCTATAGGCTATCATTATATTTATTTGTCAAAGTTATTTGAAGAATAATTAAGATAACAAATGCAGGAATGATCAGCACACAGGGGATTCACATCCAAAGAATTCTGTTGTCTATAGTTTATTCATAATTTATTACTGTCTCATTCCATAAAGAGCCTAGATTTATTCCTTTACTACAGTAAGATTTCTCTCTTCCCAGGCCTTAGAGGAAACCATGCTCCTTTTGACTACTATGTCTTTGTTCTATTTTTTAAAACAGTTGACAAGTTGATGTCTGACATAACTAAAATATTCTTATCAGATATTTCTTTTCATTTAACCATGTGATAATTTTTGGAAAACCCATTATGTGACAGGCATCATTCTATGGGTCAGTGACAGTGCCCATTCCTATAGCTATCCTGCCTATAAGGAACCTACAGGCCATCAGGAAGAGGGCAATTTCAGGATGTTGTGGTAACTTCTAGGACAAAGGTAAATTAAAATATTTTCATAACACAAAAAAGAGTTCCTTAATTCAGCCAAGTGAGGTCTGAGAGATGTCCCAGTGTAAGTGATGTTTGAGTTGTTCTTGAATAGCTAAAAACTGGTCATCAAAATAGGGTGCAGTTGGGGCACCTGGGTGGCTCAGTGGGTTAAGCAGCTGCCTTCATCTCAGGTCATCATCCCAGGGTCCTGGGATCAAGCCCCACATCAGGCTTCTTGCTCAGTGGGGAGCCTGCTTCTCCCTGCCTGCCATTCCCCCTGATTGTGCTTATTCTGTGTCTCTCTTGCTTACTCTCTCTGTGTCAAATAAATAAATAAAATCTTTAAAAAAATACAGGGTATAAAAAAAAAAACAGGATATAGAATTGGGTATAGCTTTCTAGGCAGAGGGAGTAGAAGCATCAGACCAGGTGGGGCTTGTGGCAACATTAAGTGGTTTCTGAGCCTGGTCTAGGAGTTTCATGTCAGGGACTGGATGAGGATTAAACCAGAGGTGGAAATAGCTCAATCATGGTGGGTTTATTTTGGAGTATTATTCTGGAGCTGCTGCTTCTTGAAATAGTAACTGGATCATACAGATCAGAGTAATCACTCCCTCTTCAAACCTTTCTATGCCTCATATTCAGGGTCTTCATCAGTTTGTCTTCTACCCATCAGATATGTCATATGTTTCACTTTTCCTCAGCAGGGCTCTACCTTTCAGGAGGCAGAGACTGATTCATTTGTATCTGCAGTAATGATGATACTGTTCTTGGTATCTAGTGGTATCGGTATACAGTGATATTAAATATATAATCATTGCATTAAAATGTTTAGGAATATATTTATTAAATGCAATGTCATAGATGTGTGATAGTCTTCTTCATAGGATATCTGCTAAATGGATAAACATAGTGTTGTTGTAGATACATTTATTTCTTTCACATGCATTTTGACACATCTGATTTTAGAATATTTCTCTTTTGGTGGGTTGCTGAAATTGAATGAGAAATACACATGAAATCCTACATTACTTTCTCAATTTAGTTTTAAATTCAAGACTTTCCCTAAATTTAAAATGGAAAAGATTTCATCAGCATATGTTTACATATTTAAGAATAACATCACTGTAAAGGAGGGTTAAAAATAGCTTTCTGTTCTCTTGTCAGTCCAAACTGCCAAAGTATTATGGCATTTTGAGCAAAGTCTAGATCCTCATTTTCATTTTCAAATGAAAGCTTGATTTGTCTTCTAAATTCTGGCATATGTATCAGCCAAACACCTCATTGAAGCCTAGGCTTATTAAAATAGAGGAAGTGGCAACGCTAGCGTTGCTTTTATAATGTGCACTATCTATAACAAGCCCAACAAATAGAACTTGAATGGCTCTAGAGTAAGAAAATAATTAGTGAGATGCATTATAATGAAATAAAGGAGTTAGGAGATACAACCCAAATAATATAAGGCCAGAATATTTTATATAAGGTCACTAGGGAACTCTAGGATAATACCATACTGGTCCCAAATAATGTAAAGCATTAAGTTCCTCATGCATGAGCATATAATAAATGATTTTATCATGTTTACTTTTGATATTATTTATGTTAATGTTATAGTAAATGTTATAGTATGATATAGTTATATATGTTAAGTTATAGTAAACGAAATTCTGGTGTACTTCTTATGCAAAATAGTCTTACTCTATGTCCCCATCCCACTATCCAGACCATGTGTTTCGACATAATGTTCAATAGACATTGGCTGGATAGAGCTGGACTTCTAGACCCATCAGCATTTCCTGAAACAAAAGACAGGAGAGCCAAGTCAGAATAAACCCTTTCATATGTTTGTGGGGTTTTTGTTTTGTTTTGTTTTGTTTTGTTGTTGTGTGTGTGTGTGTGTGTGTGTGTGTGTGTGTGTGTGTATGCGTGCGTGCATGTGTGTGTTTTAAATTTAGCTTCCTGCTGTCAACCTTACCCTTTTTGTGACCATTTTGCTTCCACATCCATTATCTCTTCCAAGTGACATATCATGTTCATATGGTCTCCAAAATTAAATTACGGTATGCCTCTGACTATCCCTACCACAAGACTTTTTTTTCTCAGTATTCTCTAAAGGAATCACCTAACTAGTTATTTATTGCAGTCATAAAGTTGTGGTCACCAACCTTCACCAGACTGTCACTTCTGCTATGTTTCTCTGTCCCACTTTCTTTAATCCTTGTGTGGTGATTCCTTGTCAGAACTCACATTCTTTTGATTATCTTCCTTCTTTTAGCTACTTAAACCTGTCTCTGCCAGCCTCACATGCTAGCTTTTCATTATGTTCCACACATCCTGGTTTAAGACAAATAAACACACTTACCCTATTTTCACTGCTAGTCGCTGCCTGCTATGCTCCCCTTCATAACCAACTCTCCTTGAAAGGATTTTCTACAGCGTCTTCAGTTATCTAACCTCTGCTTATGCTTCACCCCATGGCAAACTAGCTCACCATGCCCTGTGCAGACACTGCTGTGCAACATCACCAGTAACTTCCTTCTTCAGTTCCCTCTAGCTTTAACCCTGTCAGCGGCATCTTACTCCTTGACACTGCAGGGAAGAGTTAACAGAGCCCGCCTGACTGCTTCTCCTTAGGTCTGCTTGCAAGGTTGGCCCAGTGATGAATCACTAAATATTGCCCTAGCTAGAATTTAAATAAAAATGTGGAAAAACAAACAAACAAACAAGGTTGGCCCTGAGGAGGCAGGCATCTGGGAACTTGCACTTCAGGAGGGTTGCTGCCATTCCCAGAACAGGCAAGGGAGGCTCTCAATACCTAAACCGTTCATGCAAACAATAGGGTTTGTTCTGAACACCTGCTTTCCTTCAGCAAGTCTGGAATTGTGATGCATGCCAGGCAGAGGGTGCCTTTGTGAGCAGCCCCCCATGAACACTCTGGCCACCAAGTCTCTCATGAGCTTCTCTGGCAATATTTTACTTACGTTAGAACTTAATGCTGGAGGAATCAAGTATGTCCTGTGTGACTTCCCCTGGGAAAGGACATTTTAGAAGCTTGTGTCTGCTTTCCTCTGAACTTTGCTCATGTGCCTTTTCTCTTTGCTGCCTTAACTTTGTACCCTTTTACCATATTAAATCATCCAGGAGTGCAATTATATTCTGAATCCTGTGAGATCTCCTAGAAAATTCTTGAATCTTGTGAGATCTCCTAGAGAATTTAGAAAAATGGTCTTGGGAACTCCCGTGCAGACACCCATTCCTTTAAAAACAACAACAAAAACAAATAAACAAACAAAAAACCCTCTCTCAAACCTCGGGCAACACACTTCCCTGGTTTTCTACCTGCCTTTGTGTATAGTTCTTAATTTATTTTTTTAGATTCCCTTTGGTCTCCTCATCTAGTTAATGTACAATGGCTTTTTTCTCTTGGTGATATTTCAGTCATTATAGCATTATCAGCAACAGTTTTCATGCTGATATTTCCCAATGTTCTATCCTCTCTCCAAGTCTCCCTTCTGAGTTTCAGATTTTTATATCTGATTGTCAATATGTCCACTTTAGTGGCTCACAGATATCTCAGGTCTAACAGTTCTAGCACCATACTCTTGCTTCTCTCCCTCAAATCTTTCCTCCCCAAATTTCTTACCTCTGTAGTGAGCACCACAGCAAACCACTAACTAATCCTAATGTTCCTCCCTCTAAACGTTTCTTGAGTTCATCTGCTTTTCTCTAACATACTAGCATATTTGCATGAAGGCACAATCTCAATCCTAGCATACTTTGTGTCTTTCCATTTGTGTTCTTGATCTGTAGTCTTGTTATGGACTGAACTGTCCCCTCAAATTCATATGTGAAGTCCTAACCCCCAATGTTAACTGTATTTGGAGATGGGGCAATTAAAGAGATTAATGAAGGTGAAATGAGGTCATAAGGGTAGATAGAGCCTTGATCCAAAAAGAATTAGTATCCTCACAAGAGGGGAAAGAGATACAAAATCTCAGTCTCTGCATTTGCACAGAGAGAAGGTAGCCATGTGCAAGTGAAGAAGAAAACTCTGACCAAAATCCCACCCCACTGACACCCTGATCTTGGACCCCTCAGTCCTTAGAACTGTCAAAAACTAGATGTCTGTTGTTCAAGCCACCCAGCCCATGGTATCTTGTTATGGCAACCCAAGCTGAGTATTACAAATCTATTCTCCATACAGCAATTAGAATAAAATTTAAAAACATAAAGCATAAAGATAATACAGCAGGTCATGTTACTTTCTGCTTCTCATTGCTATTCAATGAAATACAAACTCATTACTACTCTCTTCGGAGCCATGTATGGTAAATCTTCAACTTCAGCTTGAGTCACTCTGCCCTTCCTTTTAAATACCAGTGTCAGGGGCTCTTTTTCATCTCCTCAGATGTCTCAAGATACATCTATCCTCTGACCTTTACATGTACTGCTTCTTTGCCTAGAATCTCCATCCCATACTTCACATGGCTGCCTTCTTAACCTTCCATCACCAGCATAAACTACAATTCCTCAGAGATATCTCTCATACCACCTTCTCTGGGTGGGTTGACTCCTATTATCCTCTATCACTGTAAGGAGGTTTCTTCCTTCACTGTAGTGATAATAAGCTGTATCATATATTCATTTATTTACTTATTTATTGTCCATTCCTCCATCTTCTGTATAAGTTTCACAAAGACAGGAATGATGTCATTCTTTTTTTAAAAAAAAAAAGATTTTATTTATTTGGCAGAGAGACAGTGAGAGACAGAAAGAGTACACAAGCTGGGGGAGGGGCAGAGGGAGAAGCAAGTTTCCCAGCAAGCAAGGAGTCCAATGTGGGGCTCAATCCCAGGACCCCGGGATCATGACCCAAGCTGAAGGCAGATGCTTACCTGGCTGAGCCACCCAGGCGCCCCTGTCTATTCTTTAATACAATGTTAATTCCTGCTATAGTGCTTGCCACATAATAGACAATAGGTATTTGTTAAATAAACAGGAATATATATATATGGATGGATTGAAGGGTGGATTGTTGGATAACTGAAAGAAATTTCCAATGCCAAATTTATATTCTTTAAAGTAATTTATAAGCTTCTCCATGATCTTGACTCCTGATGATTAGTTAATCGGCAGCTGAGCCAAAAAAGAAAAAACAACCCTTGGCATTGGAAATTTGACTCTTAATTTAGAGAACACAGATCTGATCCTAGAGTCCTTAACTGATTCAATATTTTTGGGGTAACTACTTACACTAGGTACACTATGCTAGCTCTAGCTTGGTCTGTCCCCAGTCTCCCATCACCCCACCACTGTGTGCAAACTCTAAGGAGTCCAATGTACTTCCACCAGGTGTTGGTGCTCCCTTTCACTTGCTTTATCACTCACAGACACTGTTCTTTTTTAAAAAAGATTTTATTTTATTTATTCGACAGAGAGAAACACAGTGAGAGAGGGAACACAAGCAGGGGGAGTGAGAGAGGGCGAAGCAGGCAGGCTTCCCGTCGAACAGGGAGCCCGATGTGGGGCTTGATCCCCAGGACTCCAGGATCATGACCCGAGCCAAAGGCGGACGCTTAATGACCAAGCCACCCAGGTGCCCTCACAGACACTGTTCTTGCTGACGAAACACGCTCTATAGCCACTTTCATTTAGATAATCCCATTTGTCAGTGGTCTTGGATTACACATCTATTTTGAAAGGAAGAACTTCTGTGCCTCTCAGTCAGCCCTCCAGCTGCACTTCACCTAGGTTCCCAAACTTCTCATACTTCTCTCTCCTCACAATGTCATAATTACTTTTTTTGACTCTTCTTTCCCATCAGACTAGCAGCTCTATTAGGGATTATGACACACTTGTACACCATTATGACATTAGGGATTCGACACACTTGCACACCATTATGACATTAGGGATTATGACACACTTGCACACCATTATGACATTAGGGATTATGACACACTTGCACACCATTATGACATTAGGGATTATGACACACTTGCACACCATTGTATCTCTAGAAACCAGAAGAGTGGCTAGCAACAAACACCTGTAGGATTAGATTGATATTCTATGAATTAGCAAAGTCAGATTCCAACTCCAAGGCTTTCTAACCCAACCATCTACCAACTAGTGGTTGTTACTAATGAAGATTCTATTTACCAAATTAACTTCAGAACTAAAAGGTTTTTAAACTGTGCCTTTAAAAAATGTGTCACAATGTTTTGAAAGAAATAGTCTTCATACTAAGGTACTTGACTTTCTACTCTTCATTCAGTTCCTCCTTTAGTCAATGGTTCTACTTGAGAAGAAATAATCATCCAGAAACCCAGAGATTTTATGAATGTTTAAATGAGTAAAAAATAGAATATTTCCCATTTTGCTGAGTGTCTTTAATTTTTTGGCTCCTTAAAGAGGTTTTAATTAAGCCCAGTGCTTTCCTCAGAAAGAAGACTTCTATACATTCTGGATTTCTCCATATGACTGCAGTGTTAAATAAAACTATTAGTTGTGGACAGGGCAACCTTAGTTACTGGGTGCATTAGATAAATTGACCAAGTTGTGTACATTGGACTATTTACTGACTGGAATTATATTCTTGAATCTGATGATGACACATATTTCTCATGTTTTATTCCAGCTTTACTTTCCTCTATCCCTTTTTATCTTCACCTGTCCTGCATGCCTTTAAGGGTCTCTTCTTGGACATAGAAACTTGAGTACACTCTGGTAGCTCGGCCTTATTTATCTCCTAAAGTCATTCTTCTAATCCCCTTTTTTGAGCCTCATATGAAGTTGAGTCATTTTTGTATTCTAACTGGAAGATGATTTATCAGTTCCCCTTATTTATCTTTGTAATTGGTTAAATGTTGCAAGGGAGAATGCCATAACCCAAAGCAGCTGAAACTAACTAACAAACTGGGAGCATTTATTGGATCAGGAAGCTAGGAAGGATACCTGGACTTGTCCAACCGCTAAACAAACCCATGTGTTACCTCATCATTCAAATCCCATTCCTGCTTTTTTTTAAAATCCTTGTCTTAATAATTTATTTCCTCTAAATTTGTAGATGACACTTTTCTTTAGACTCAACCCATTTATCGACTCATGTATCTGCATGTTTGGTTCTAAGGTTGCAGGTAGGAGAGTATAAACATGTTGCATTTGGTAACATATTTTTTCAAAGATAGAAATGTAGGGCGGCAAAGACATTTAATTTTTCATTGAGATGAATTTTTTAGGCTTCCAGTATTTCCAAGACCAGGATTATGGCAGGTTCTTATGGAAGACTAGAGAAATGTCTCAGAATTTTTCAAGAGTCACACATTACCAGATATATTGCTTTCTTTCTGCATCTAGCAATTCATTTTCACAAGGGTGAAACTAATACTCTTTGGCCACTGGGTGAAACTTTCACCCAGTAGGGTTGCTCTTTTGCCCCAAAACACTTTAAAGGCTGCCTTTCTTGCAAACGCTAAGCCATGACATAATGAGTTAAGATTAAAAGAGAATGTTTTCTATTATTCATCACATGGGCCCCAGTTATTTATGCAACGTCTTTCTCACGAAAGTAGCTGGGCTTATGGCAGGACATGAGGTTTATTGTCCAGTGAACATCTTTTTCCTAATTTAGAAATCCAGTCCTAATTTACAAAGAGACTAGGCCCAAGAATTTATGCATGGAAATCACTCATTCATTCACTCATTGAATATTACTTAAACATACCAGATACTATTACACTCCAGGGATTGATAGGTTAGTAAACAAGTATCCTTCGATCAGGGGGGCTTACAATCAATTTGTCAGACATATTTGTAAAGTGTCATTATAATTTAATATAACTGTTGAAAGGGATGTATGAATAAATGTTTTCAAAATACAGAAGGAATAAATTAAAGTTCCTGGTGATACCTAGAGTAACTAGAATAATCCAGTTATCTTTCTCCTGGAAGACTGCAATAAAAGGAAGTGAAGGGCTGTTTAGAACTATTGACTTAAAGTAAATTTTGAAGATTTTCTGTAATTTAGGTGAGTCCAACAATGATATATCCTGATTTAAGGATATATGTAAATTGAGAAACTTAAAAAAAAAAAGAAACTCTTTTCAAAATTACCCATGGGCACCAAGCATGCCTTGAGTATCTTCCTGTAGATTTAGACTTGGAGATAAGAATTTGAAAGCCGGGGCGCCTGGGTGGCTCAGTTGGTTAAGCAACTGCCTTCAGCTCAGGTTATGATCCTGGAGACTTGGGATCGAGCCCCACATCAGGCTCCCTGCTCAGTGGGAAGCCTGCTTCTCCCTTCCTCACTCCCCCTGCTTGTGTTCCCTCTCTAGCTGTGTTTCTCGCTGTCAAATAAATAAAATCTTAAAAAAAAAAAGAATCTGAAAGCCATTTATTTGGGAAATTATTCCAGGAAGCAGCAGTGGGAGAGTGGGGGACTAAGATAAGGGCAGGAGGGAAGTCAAGCCAGTTACCACTGTGGTCAGCTGGAGCTCAATCCTGCTGCGAAACTGAAACCAATCTAGAGCATACCTCAAACTTATCTCCCAAGAAGACAGAAACTGGGATATTCATTCTTCAGCTACCAGCTTTCATTGCCTGGGGCCCACTCTTAGAGAAATAAATTACTCCACACTTCTGGCCTTTCTTTCAAGCCAAGAGGAAGCCCTTAGAGAGATAGTCCTAAGTGCTTGCGCTGGGCCACTTTGGGCATGGGCTTGAATGTGATGCCAAGGTGTCATAGGCGGAAGCAATAGCATCTGCTATAGAATGTTAGCTAAGGCGGTCCCACGCAAACTGAGACACATGATCTCCCTGCTAATGGCGCATTTATTAGGAATACATATTTGTCCCTCTCTCCTTGACTTGACTATGAGTCTGAAGGGTTCAAAACAATTAAATTTTAGGGAGGCAACAAAACCCTGCCATTATTAGACTTCTACTAAGAGCCTCTCCTAATATCTTGCTCAAACAATTCCACAACTATATAAAAGCTCACTAGATTGCTATGTTCCTTCATTCAATTACATTTTCTCCATCTGCACTTGCTTGTGAAAACTCCCTAATTACCAAGCACGCATTTAATTAAGCACCTTTTTAGTCACTTAGCATGAAGTTGTGAAAGTTGTAAGACTGAGAATCAGTCATATGAGACAAATAGCATAAAGCATAATAGACCCACCTGTTTGAAATTGGTCATGTAAAATAAATATCTAGAGAATTAAATATTCCGAGGAGCAACTTCCACTTCGGTTTTTTGCAAAATGGCTTTTGATTCATCATTAATACTCTCAGTAGTTAACGAACACCAGATGGAATGTGCAACAGAAAGGGCCACATCTCTCAGGAGGTGTTTTCTCAGAGATAAATGAAGCAATGAACTTGGAAATTTTTCACCTCCCTTAGTCTTGGTTCAAAGAAGACCCTTAGATCCATTTTTACATACTCTAGAGGAAACTTGGAGGCATAAGTTGACCTCTCTGATACAAAATGTGAGATATAGCACTTTCCTCTCATCTGTCTACAGGCATACCTCAGAGATATTACAGGTTGGTTCCAGACCACTGCAATAAAGTGAACATTGCAACACAGTGAATCAAATTATTTGAGGAGGGGGGTTCTGCAGTGTATGTAAAAGTTACATTTTTGCAATACTGTAGTCTATTAAGTATATAATACCATTAACTCTAAAAGAATAATATACATGCCTTAATTAAAAAATATCTCTACAAAATGCTAATCATCATCTCAGCTTTTAGCAAGTTTCAATATTTTTGCTGATGGAGGATCTTGTCTTGATGTTGATGGCTGCTGACAGATCAGGATGGTGGATGCTGAAGGTTGGAGTGACTGTGGCAGTTTCCCAAAATAAGACAACAATGAAGTTTGCCATGACAATCGACTCTTCTTCCACAAGTTATTTTTCTGTAGCATGCAATGCTATTTGGTAGCATTTTACCCACAGTAGATCTCTTACTATTCCCTCCACTGAAGTCTTGAGCCCCTCAAAATCATCTATGAGGGTTGGAGTCAACTTCCTCCAAACCCCATTTCATGTTGGCATTTTGACCATGTCCCATGAATCACAAGTGTTTTTCATGTATCTAGATTGGTGAATTATTTCTAGAAGATTTTCAATTGACATTGCTCATATCCATCAGAGCAATCAGTATCTATGGCAGCTATAACCTTATGAAATGTATTTCTTAAATAATAAGATTTAAAAGTCAAAATGACTCCTTGATCCATGTGCTGCAGAATGGATGTTGTGTTAGCAGACATGAAAACAACATTAATCATGTTATTCTTCTCTATCTGATCTCTTAGGGGACAAGGTGCCTTGTTAATGAACAGTCTATTTTGAAGGAATCTTTTTTTCTGAGCAGTAGGTTTTAATAGTGGGATTAAACTATTCAGTAAGCAATGTTGGAAACAGTTGTGCTGTCATCCACATTATGTTTTTCCATTTTTAGAGCACAGACAGAATAGATTTACTTAAGTCTAAAGGACCCTAGAATTTTCAAATGGTAAGTGAGCTTTAGCTTCAACTTCAAGTCACCAACTGCATTAAACTTTGAAACCAGGCATTGACTTCTCCTCTTTAGATATGTCCTAAATAGCACTTTTTTCCAGTATAAGGTTACTTCATCTACGCTGAAAAATTGTAGCCACCTTCATTAGCTCCTTTAGGTAGATCTTCTGAATAAGTTGCTACAGCTTCTACATCAGTACTCCCCGCTTCTCCTTGCATTTTTGTTATGGAGATGGCTCCTTTCCTTGAACCTCACAAGTAAACCTAGCCCAGCTTCAAACTTCTCTTCAGTTTCCTCCCCTCTCTCAGCTTCAAAGAACTGAAGAGAGCTAGGGGAATGCCCTGGTTTAGGCTTTGGTTCAGGGAATGTTGTGTCTGGTTTGATCTTCTGTCCAGACCACTAAAATTTTTTCCACATCATTTGTGTGTTCACTGGAGTAGCACCTTAATTATTAAAAAAAAAAAAGATTTATTTATTTATTTGAGAGAGAGAAAGAGAGAGAGCACATCAGTAAGAGGAGGAGCAGAGAGAGAGGCAGGCAGAATCTTAAACAAACTCCCTGCTGGGCATGGAGTCTGACACAGACCTTCTTTTTCATGACCTCAAGATCGTGACCTGAGCCAAAATCAGGAGTCAAAGTTGTAACCAACTGAGCCACCTAGGTGCCCCTGCACCTTTAATTTCTTTCAAGAACTTTTCATCTGCCTCCACACCTTAGTTACCTATTTGGTGAAAGGGGCCTAGCTTTTGGCCTATTTCAGCCAAGAGGGAAAGAGGCAGGGAAATGGCTGATCAGTGGAGCTGTCAGAACACGAACATTTGTTGATCAGATTCATCCTCTTGTATGGATACAGCCCATGGTGCCCCCAAAACAAATACAATAGTCATGTCAAACATCACTGATCACACATGACCATAATAAATATGGTAACAGTGAAGATGTTTGAAATATATTGAGAATTACCAAAGTGTGACTCAGAGACATGAAGCGTACAAATGCTGTTTACAAAATGGCACAAATCTCTTGCTCAAACCAGGGTTGCCACAAACTTTCAATTTGTAAAAGAGAGAAACAAACAAACAAAACACAGTATCTGTAAAGCACAATAATGAGATTCATAATAAAATGAGGTATGCCTGTCTTCCTAATACAAAATTCTACAATCTGCCCTCAAATGTCTTCAAGCAGGATTCTTTCTTCCTTGTTCAGTAGAAAGAACAATTTTGAGAATCTAAAAAATAGGAAGAAAGAGGAAGAAAGCAATCCCTATTGTTCCATATGGCAAAATCATGAAAATAAATAAGTCTGTAGTTACTCAGTGGATCCTTGCTTGGGAGGCAAGGTATGTATTCACAGCTGAAGAACATCATCAGTGATTAGTACTTCCAAATGTAATAGAAACAGAAATTCTAAGATTCTGAAGGGCAGGGAACCCAGAGTAGAGCCTAGGGAACTTCAACATGTAGAGAGATGATTGAAGATGAGGTATTGTGGGATTAGAAAGTAAATTAGAATGCAGTGAGCGTGTTGTTCAATACAAGAATGGAAAGATTATTCTTTAGACACTTCTATAACTTTCCTCGTATCTGAAACTCTAGGAAGTCTCAAAAGGAATGGAACCAACTCGTTCATTGTAGCAATGAAAATTTAATTGGTAGCATAGTTTCTGTGGAGAGGACTCATCAGAGATGGAGCACAGGAGGTTGGGCTATAATATAGGAAAGCTCTCCTGAGAGGTAAATAACACACGTGTATATGGATCACTGATTTTACTGTAGGTCTTAAGTTTGATTTTTAGCCAAACTGATCAGGAAGTTGGAAATCCAGCTTAGGCAAGTTAGAAATGAACAAATTTCTGCTGTTTGAAACCAATAAATTGAGACATTTCTTTACTTTACCTTTACCATGCTCACTCTCACATCTGGGCTTCTGATCATGTAGCTGCCACTAACTGACTTACTATTAACCATGTCTTTGCCTTCCATCCAACCACATGATGAATCCACCTATTTTAAAGGCCCAACCCAAATCTTACCTCTCCAGAAAGACTTACTGCTTTGAAAGCACCCTCTTCTGAAATATTTTGGCACACAATCTGCTCCATCTAATTCCTCACTAAAATATGGTCCATTGCATAATGCTTACTGTTATTTTACAGGCACAGCCTTCTAGCTGCAACTAAATGGCAGTTCCTCCACTCATCACTGTGACTTCTCCCTCTGTGTCCTCATAGCACTGGTCATAGGGTGACATGGATTTATGCACTTGTTTGAATTGAAATAGATTTAATTTAAAATCCCAGATTTAAAGATGAGCAATGGAGACTCAGAAAAGGGAAATAATTTTCTAATGCCTTTTTTAAAAAAAAGAACTTATCTATTTGATGCAGAGAGAGAAAGACACAGAGAGGAGGAATACAAGCAGGGGGATGAGAGAGGGAGAAGCAGGCTTCCTGCCAAGCAGGGGGCTGGGATGTGGGGCTCGATCCCAGGACCCTGGGATCCTGACCTGAGTTGAAGGCAAATAAGGCAAATGTTTAAACACTGAGCCAGCCAGGCAGCCCCCTTCCTAACTTACTTCCTTCCTTCCTTCCTTCCTTCCTTCCTTCCTTCCTTCCTTCCTTCCTTCCTCCTTTCCTCCCTCCCTCCCTCCCTCCCTTTCTTTCTTTCTTTCTTTCTTTCTTTCTTTCTTTCTTTCTTTCTTTCTTTCTTTCTTTCCTTCTTTTTAAGATTTTACTTATTTATTTGACAGAGAGAGAGAGAGGAGGAATACAGGCAGGGGGAGTGGGAAAAGTTTCTAATGCCTTTTAAAGAGTAAGTTACAGTGTCAAAATTGGAATATAAAATTTCTGACCCAAATCTAATGCTTTCCTATCATACTAGATAGCTTCCAAGATCTGATATGTAATGGAACAAATTTAATTGTTTTAAAGTCCTGGAAATTCTTATAGACATTTTCCAAAACACAAAGATCAGAATCTATCACTTTTGGCAGGATGAGGGGAAGCTTTTTAAAAATTGGCAAAGTGAAGATTTTCCCTCAAAGAACGTTTAGTTCCATAGAAGCAGGGACTTGGAGTTTTTCTCACCACTGTCCTTGCTCCTTGATTCTAAGAATCAGCAAGATGGAGGGTTAATGTTATTTAAAGTAAATGACTCTACCTGACTATGAGACCATCTTTCTGTCTTCTCTGGTAGTTAGGAAGTCTATAAATTTGGTGCCAGTGCCAAGTGGAAAAGGTCTAACTACAACTTGAGACTTCATCAAAAACCTGCCTGTCCCTTCTAGCTATAGATCACTCAACATTTTTTGAGCAGCATATGAAATATCTTCCAAAAAAAAAAAAGTAACAAACACACAGTAAGTGAAGAAAGGCAAAGGGCCGGCAAAAGGCACAGGTGATGGGAAACCACAGGAGAGTGTCTCTTTCGTGAGGCTTGTACTGTCTGACCCCCACCTGACCCCCAGTCCTCACCCAAAGGTAAGGATGTGACAGCTGCCAGTCTGCAAACACAGATGTGACCTGCTGAAAATATACAGCACCTGGACTTATTTTATTTTTTTAAGTTTTTATTTAAATTTCAGTTAGTGAACATACAGTGTCGTATTAGTTTCATGTGTACAGTGCAGTGATTTGTCACTTCCTTACAACACCTGGCTTATCGCCTCTTTCACCCATCCCCCCACCCACCTGGTAGCCATCAATGTGTTCTCTACAGTTAAGAGAATACCTGGATTTCTTAAAATGTAAGAGCAAAGATTAGAGAGAAGCAATCTTGTAGGGACAGTGCACACTGAGCCTAGGTACAGAAGCAACAACAGGGACTTAATGAGTGCTCTGGGACATTAGCAAGTACTCTACATTTTCCTTGAATCCTGAACAAAGAGCCAAACCTTAATCTTAGGGGAAAGATTGGCCAACTAATAAATCCAAGGCTTGGAAACTTGAAGTGCTTCTACTAAACTTCTTGATTTTTAAATCTGTCTTAAACTCGTATTTTTTTTTTTCTCTTACGAAGTTACCAGAACTGCCTTAAACACTCTTTCATGCTTCTTGCTGTTTTTGAAAGTGTTCACGAAGTTGGATTTCTGAAATGTGCTGACTTTTAAAAATTAATTCACATAGGACATAAAACACTAGGTATCTTTCATGTTTTGAATAGCTCAAAAAAACTGAGACTTTACTTGACAGCTAAAGGGAGTTAGAAAAAAATTATGCTTATGCTTCTTTGGAAACCTCTCCTTCAACATATCCATGATTTTCTTCCTGTTGTGCTGAACCAAAATGATTCCTGGAACCCGAGAGATAATAAAAGTACGTCCTACTTGATGCTGATTAATTATAAAACAACTTGTTACTGAAGCATAGTTGTGTGTGTGTGTGTGTGTGTGTGCGTGCGTGCAAATTCTAACCTTGCCTTGGAAAACAAGTCTCTACAAGTTAAAGCAGATTTGCATTTCTAAGCTTTGAATGCTACTATACATGTATAGTTAATGTGACAATGTGTCACAATGTGACAATGTGCAATGTGAATTGCAATTCAGAGCCAGGACTAAGATGGAGTGGGTGAGTGGGTGTTTCTCCGAGGAAATAAAATTTAGGAGACCTTCATCCTCAGAACTGACACAGCACTTGCACGATGCTCTGAGCCAGTGTCTTCTTAAATTTGCACCCTGGGAGTTTCATGGCCTCACTTTGGTTCCAACCCTGGTTGCAAATTGTACCCTACACTCGTCACCAGTAAATGATCTGCCATTCTATCTTTACCTGAGTGTTGTAGAGTTGTCCACTCTGATAAGCTTCTCTTCTTATCAGCCCTTTCTGTTCTAGTAAACAGGTTAGACCTAAAAGTGTCAGATTAAACGTAAGTAAGGGATAGAACAGGTCAAAGACAGAAAAGAGAGTTATCATCTTAGAAGCTAAAATGCCAACTACATAGTGACTGAACGAACTGGAAGAAACTGTGGTAAAATACTACATTCTGACTTCAGGGGATTCAAAATCAACAGGAGAAATATCACCAGTTTATGGATCTGACCACTGTCTTCTCAGAGACTAAACTGTAAAAACTCAACACAGCTGTGATTCAGTTACTTCTGGAGCTCATCATGTGAGCTTCTATCGCATTTTACATATGTTGCCAGGTACACATTACATATTATCTTCAGTTCTCACAGCAACCTGTTTTACAGATGAAGCGACAGAGTGTCAGTGATTATGGCTTATGCCCAGGTAGCCGGCAATTGTCAGAACCTGGACTTTAGACCATGTTCCTCTAGATCCAAAGCCTTCAGCATAGATGCTTGCTTATATTACAGGACTATAAGGTGTAAAAATGAAATAATTACTGCAGTTAAGGAAATCAGGATGATGTTATAATTCATTAGACTATACTGTGATTAGCCTTATGACTTGAGCAATACTTAAACATCTCAGCCTGAAACCAGATTACTAGATTATATACTCATTGGGTTTCCCAGTATAAACGCTGCACTATACTACTCTACCCACACCCTTTAAAACAGACTGAAACAGAAACATGTTTTTCTCATATCAATATGCAGAATTAAAGGTCAACTAGCTTCCCCAATGCTTGTTAGGCTAGCATAAGCTGGGAAATAATGTTCTTTAAACTTTTAGGAAAGCAAATATCTCAGTTCAATTAGTAATTATGGCAATATTGCATGGGTTCAAGAAGACTAAGATGCCCCATATTTTATTATTATAATCTTTACTAATCAATAAGAGGTTTTTCATTTATATTTGCTTTTCTTGGCTTTAGAGAGGAACTGCTATATCTTGTGCTCTCAGGAAGTGAAAAAGAGTGCTCTTTTATATAAAGAAATAAACATGTACTCATAGTTATTTATTTTCTTTCTAAGTTGTTACTTTTTGGTTTGGGGGATAACTTTGAATGAAAGCAGGGAACGTGTATGTGTGCGGTGTTTGGGATTTGTGTGTACGGGGGACAGCGGGACAGACATTTGCTAAACATCTTAAATGTGTCAGACTCTCTGTTTAGCTCTTTTCATAGCTTTTCATTTCATACTCATAAAATTTGATGATGCTCTGTATTTTTCAAAACACGCCCAGTTACAGTTGGTAGAAATCCAGCTCAAAATAGTTCAAGTCAAAAAGTGGTTTATGAAAGAGGCACACATAGTCACAAATGCAGGGGTGGGCTGACTGCAGGCACAGGTGAATCCAGGGCTCAGAGAAGATCATCGGGACACAGTATTACTACTCACCAGCTCTGAAGTCTGTGCTGTCATCCCGGCCCAGCCTCCAGGAGCCTCTCATATCATATCAGCATTCCAGCTGTCAGCAGCTTATCTCTTCATCGCATCAGCCGCAAGAGAAGGTAAATTTTTCCTTGAGTTGTTTCATTGAGTCCCAGAATTGAGTCCCTCTGGACCCTGTAGTCCACATGCCCAGCTCTGAGCAAGTAACAGTGACAAGGAGAATTTGGTGCCTGATTGGCCAAACCTGCATTCTATTGCCTGTTTAGTACTGAGGTGACAGTGACTCTACCAGAAACACATGGATTTAAATTGGGAGGAGGCGTGATTCCCCAGAAGAACATCAGGAACTAAAGGGTAGGGGTAGGGGGATGGAATAAGCACAGAGTTGCCTGATAAAATAGAAATAATCACTTAAATTTGTATTTTCAACAAATAATGAACGATTTTTAAGTGCAAGTATGTCCCAAATATTGCATGACTTTTAATATAAATAAGTTCCACCAATATTTGGGACATACTTGCACTAAGAAGTGATCATTTGAAATTCAAAGTTAAATGGCTGTCTTTCTTTTTATTTGCTAAATCTGGTAACCCTAAATAATCAGAAACAGCAGAGGTCCCCTACAGATATCCTATGGTTTACATTCTTTACATGAGCATGTTATAGCCCAGAGAACTTTTCATAAGAAGCTCCAAATCATACACCTATCACATATCTTGACAGTATATAAACCCATGGCTATATGATTATAAAGCCCCCGTTATTCAACTCCCATCCTTTCCTACCCCGTACCCCTTAAATGCTCCCATGTACTCCCTGGACCTAGGGAACTGATCTTGACTTTCAACTTGGTGACACTCAGCTGGGATCAACTGAAATGACCCCTTGACTCAACACTAACTTCAGCAGGATCAGCAAACATTTGCAGCTTCATGTTCTTCTAAGAATTTAAGTTAGCCAATATTCTTTAAAGGGCACCTTTTCAGGGTACCCAGTGTTGCTCAGTTGGTAAGCATCCAATTCTTGATTTCAGCTCAAGTCAGGATCTCAGGAATGTGGGATCAGGCCTGTGTTGGGCTCTGTGTTGGGCATGAAGGTTGCTTGGGATTCTCTCTCTCCTTCTCCTTCTGGCCCTTCCCTCCTCTCTTTCTCTCCCTCAAAGAAAGGAAGAGAGAGAAAGAGAGAGAGAAAGAAAGAGAGAAAGAATATACACCTTTCCCCCACTAGGTTCCTTTTTGATTACTTGGTACATTGAGAGTATTCCAAGGCAGAAGGAGAGACTATCTGGGAAAAGACACAGGACCATTTACACAAAAAGTGACCTCCATCACACGTGTCTTACCAATAAAAATTAAAGGAGCTTGGGAGTGCCCAGAGGCAGAAGGTTCAGGGTGACAGGAAACACTACTTGGGCTCTGTGGAAGAACAGGAGGAAGTTAAAAGCTGAAGAGGGAGAATTTAAAGAGAACAAGAATCTTGTTTTGTTGGCTTTAAGTACATAAAGCGAACAATTCTAGACTTAATATTACTGTGCCAGTGTTACCTGTTTTGTGATTTTGGAAAAAAAATAATGCAAGGTTTCCATTTCATCTTCAGCTACAGTATATTCGGAATGTTTTTTTATCATCTTATAATGATATATTAAGGTTACATAAACCTTCGAATTACGAATCGTCTCACTGTGCTTATAAGCTTCCCTCTGAAGGCAAAGTAGAAAGAACTGAGAATGTAGACGAGATGGAGCCAAGAGGATGCCTGCTTAAACTGATTTATCAGCTCGTTGGGATGGATTAACCCCTCTCATTTACAGACACTTGGTCAAGAGGAAACCAAAACAAGTGGTCAAGTCAGACAAAATAGTGAGACACGGTAATAAAATCAGTAACTGGATTTGGTTAATGGGTCATTTTATTCAGTCCATTCGTGTTTCTACAATGATCCAGCACCAACATGCTAACGAAAGAAAATCA
Source organism: Spilogale gracilis (assembly GCA_004023965.1). Lineage (NCBI taxonomy): Eukaryota > Metazoa > Chordata > Mammalia > Carnivora > Mephitidae > Spilogale > Spilogale gracilis. The sequence continues at coordinate 68,614 of PITA01005379.1, forward strand.
CAAACTAGGACAACAACAGCACTTGTCACTTCCACCGATTTAAGTTTTGTGCTAAATTCTTATACCGGTTTATTTAAAATTTGCAACAATTATATGAGATAGGTTTATCTCCCCATTTTGCATATTAGGAGACTATAGTTCCAAGGTTTGTAGAGGAAACTGCTCAGTGGCAGACATGGGATTTTTAGCACCAATCTGTTAGGTTTAAAAATCCATTCCATTGGGGCGCCTGGGTGGCTCAGTCGTTAAGCATCTGCCTTCAGCTCAGGTCATGATCCCAGAGTCCTGGGATCGAGCCCCATATCGGGCCACCTGCTCGGCAGGAAACCTGCTTCTCCCTCTCTCACTCTCCCTGCTTGTGTTCCCTCTCTAGCTGTGTTTCTCTCTGTCAAATAAATAAATCTTAAAAAAAAAAATCCATTCCATTAACCACTGCGCCATACTGCCTCTTTAAGCTGCAAAATAGGTATAAAAGGTAAAAAAATCTTTAAAAACTTTTGAGAGCATATGAAGTTGCGCATCAGCTACTCATCAAAATAAATAAGTAGATGACCTCTAAGACTCTTTTGAGGAAAATAATCTGGGGCCTAAGCATCTCAAGGAATGTCATAACTGGGGAACAGGGCTCTTGACTGTACTCTGATGCCCCAGGCTCCTGTCTCAGGGCCTGACCTAGGACGTCCTTCCATGGCCAGCACCTGAAGTTCCCAGCAGAAGTCCCCCACCTGGAATGGACACTGCCTGGAATGGCCACTGTAACTCTCATGCAGAGAGTGTTGTGTAACTCCCTGCAGCTAACACCCCAAATACAAGGAGGTGAGATGCCTTCGAACACCACATCCTGGTTTGTGGACATTCAGCCCTGCTACTCCTCTCTCACGTAATACTTTTTATTTCCAGTCCTTAATGATCCAGCAACATAATCAATTAAAAAAAAAACAACTATTTTTCAGGATACAACTAGGGAACTATGTGGACATATATTTTGGAGGTAAAACCTATGTATGAGCTGCTATTCATTTTTCTTGATGCCCCACAACTCCCAACCTGATCTCCCAAGCTTCCCCTTCTTAGTAAATAATACCACCACTTATTCTGCTGTTCGGGCTGATGGATTGGCCAGGTAACCAATTATCTATAGCTATGGGGTCAGAGGTGGTAGGGTTGAGTGAAAAGAAATGATTCGTAGGTCCCTGGCTGAGGGCTCATGGCCTGTTTAATTCTGTGACTAGTTCTGTGCATGGTGCTACCATCAGATTAGCTGTGAGCATCTTAACAAGGACAGTAAGGAGACATCCTCCTAACAGAGGAATGAGTGGAATATTTGGAATCCCCAATCCCAAGTGACGAGCACAGAATATTATATAAGGCGAAACATGTTTTCCATACCTCATATCATACTTGATGTTGCTGCCATTTTACTGTAAATACAAGGCCAACCTTGACCACAAGGATGAAGAAGAGCGCCTGTACTGGGGATTCAATCCAAGGACCTCTGTTAGAGTGTTGACGGCCACCTTACAGGTAGGATTTGGGGGAAGAAGGAAAGCCATTTAATCCCCTTAAGGCTGCTTACTAAATTATAGATGCTCTCCAGAACCTCGTCCTGATTGTGATTTTTTATGATTCTATAAAATCTGGCAAAAGAATCTCTTTCCCAAGAAGCATCTGAGCACTGGCCTTAGTTCAGGCTGCTGTTACAGAATGCCATGGTCCCATATGCTGAGACCCTCTTCCTGGTTTACAGAGAGCAGTCTTCTCCCTATGACCTCACAGAGATGTGTGTGTTGAGGGGAGGTCTAGTGTCTCTTCTATTTATAAAGGCATTATTCTCATCGTGAGGGCCCTACTCCCAGGACTTAATCTAATCCTAATCACCTCCCAAAGTTCTCATTTGCAAATACCTTTATATTGGTGTTAGGACTTCAACATGGGGACCTGGAAGGGCACACAAACATTCAGTCCATAACAGTATTTTCTGTCAAAACATCACTATCATTAACATTTAAAAGTATTTAAGAGTCTGCTAATGTTTCTATGCCAACAAGAATTTCACAGGAAGGGAACTTTCCTGGGTAATTCTTAAGCAGATAGTGCTCATTGAGTACTTACTATTAAGTCTAAAAAAGTATGCTAATACTATACTATTCTCTAAAACAACTCTTCAAGTAAGCATTATTCTTTCCTTCTTTGCAAGTGAGGAAAAACTAAAGCTCAGTGAAATACTAGTTGGTAGAGGCAGCAGGATTTAATTCCAAAGAACCAGATCCTGCTTCTGTTTATAGAGATGAATGGAAAAGTAGTGTTTTTTCTGAGTGCTCACTGCTGAACAGAGTGAACTGGACAGAAAACACAGGGGATGGAGGAATACTAGGCCACCCCCCCCAGGGAAATAGAATCGTCATTAAGGGATTGGTTGCTCTGTAGCTAGACATGAGGTCAAATTCAGCCTGTCTTTTCAGCTTTGTGACCTCAGGTATTAACCACGTGTTCCTGATATTTTGGTATCTAGGGTCCCTAGAAAGACTGCCTCGCCCAGGTTGAGCTAGTTCCTACACTTAGTAAAGGACTCAGCTGGCAAGGATCCTTTTATCTGCAAGCCAACCAATCTGGGGTTTGTATTCCCAACAGCCTCCCTTTCATGCTCCAGACCACTCCTCCCGGAGCCCTAATCACCGAAGGCCAGGTACCGGACCACTAAGAGAAGCCCCTCTATCTTAGAGTCAATGGAAATTGTTCCAAGTAGCCAATCCTAAACCTGCTTACCTTACCTGTTCCCACCCACAGAAACCACAATAAAGGCTCGCGCCCTCATTTCTCTCCGCCTGCTAACCAGTCCTGGTTCTTGCCTGTGCTTGGCTTTGGCGTGCCTCCTCGTCTTGGGAACTGTGAGTAACAAACTGTCTTTTCACTTACAGGGTCTCCTGAACTGTTGGCTCCGCCAAACCAGAATCATGGTAAAGTCCACATTTTTAACCCCCCGCCCCCCGGGAAGTTCATTTAAACCTCCAGTCTCAATTTATTGTCTGTAAAATTGTCGACCGCAACTTTCTGTATAAGAATGTGCGTGAAAGTCTCATCTCAGGGCCAGGCGTGTGATATGAGTTCAACAATTAATAGTATTGTTGATGTTATCCTTGGGCTATTATTGTTACGCAGTTTGCTTCTAGAAAGTGCAGGCCAAATCTGGTTCATCTTTGCATATCTAGTGGCTGGCAGAAAGTAGGCACTAAAAAAAATGTTTGTTGAATTTTAAATAAGTTCCAAGCTTTTCTTCTTCTCAGAGGCCCATGTGACTGACATTAAAGACCTAATTGGGCCAACCTGCCTTTCTGGTCAAAGGGCTATAAATTACTAGCGCCTTTGCGAAAGGAGCAAAACCACTAGTTCTCCAGTGTGTGTATTTTAACCTGTTTATATTCTGGGTAAGTATATCAACCTGTTAAACACAGAGGAAAAAAAAAAAAATGACAGGAAACTTCTTTCATGTGCACTTTTCTCAATCTTGCTCTCTAAAACTATTAACAGTTTGGAGTTTGGAACAGGTCTTTTAAGAAAAACGAAACTTTACACATTCTTTTTAAAATGAGATAAATAATACATGTTCTCACCTCACGACATGGTGTCTGCCTGCTACAAATGATTGCCACGTTAAGTAGAAACAGCATGCATCCTTTTTAAACAGGGCTCTTCTAGAATTGTTTGATCTTTCTTATTCTAATTGTGAATTCCAGAGGCATAGCATAGCACAGTGAGTGAGTGAGTGAAGTGGAGCCCCTCTCAGGAAGGCTTTGGACTCCAATGACAGTTAGCAAGAAATGGGAGGATCTGAACTTCTGTCCCATAGGCGCAGGCTCTGACCTGCCTCTGATGTGGATTTCTTTGCCTGCGATGGGAAATGTTATGCAGGAGGCCACACAGGAAGCATTGCTATGAAGAGCAGATCCTTTCATGTCTGCAGAATAATTTCTTGGAACCTAAAAATCTAGAATAACTTCAAAATGTGTGGTACCTATGGGAGAGCAGGATATAAAGAGAATAAAAGTGGTGCCGTAGGAAATTTCTAAACATGATCACTGCTGATTCGGACTGAGAAAGTGATGACAAGGAAATGGCCACAAACCGCCCCTTTATCGCCTCTGCCCCTCACTCGTGGTGTCTCTCCGGGTACCCTCTCTGTGGGCTGATGCAGCGTGGCTTAAGGAAAGACCTCCCTTCTCCTCTTCCAGGTCATGGAGTCTCCCTTTTTTTTTCTTGGTGGTTTGCCTTTCATCTGTGTTGCAAAACTTATCCCTTATTTCACCTCTAAATTGGGGCAATAGCAGACTTGGACCGATATCAATAACATGTCTTCTTGATAACTTACGTTTTTTTCCTAATGCTGTTTTTAAACACACAGTATTTACATGGCTAAAATTGCTTCTGTTTTTCTGATATTGGCTAACTATTAGGATTGGCTTAAAAAGCATTTAAAGATAATACTTAATCACTTACTGTGTCCTACGGTATGCTGAGTATTACCTACGTTATCTCTTATCTTTACAAATATTTTTCAGACTGCACATATTCCTTTTATAAACGAGGAAATGAAGACCCAGGGAGGTTAACTTGGGCAGCAAAAGTCACCCAGATAAAAATAGGAGGTTAGGAACCTTACAGCCCATATAGCATAAATACTGCTCTATCTTGCATTTCAAATGACTGTCATTTTCAGTGAATTCCCAGAGGTTTAAAAAGCATTTATTTGGTTATTGAACAAAGAAATTTGCACTATTTGTCATTGAATGTATTAAGGATAGAGATATTAAGACTCTAGGAAACAAGGATAGATATTTCTGATTCTGATTTGTCTAATTCCATAGCATTTCTGAGGAGAGTTGATCTTCAAGGGCTTGTCCAGCCTCCAAACTAAATATGTAACTCTATGCTTTTTTCCCCCTTGGACATTTCTATTCAACTGTGAAGAGTCCCAGGCACGTACCAGGCTGCCTCCTGCTGTCACAGTCCTCAAAGCTGAGCTGTAATGGCAGATGTTACATGATTTCGTGAAGGCCTGGGATTAGGTGGGTCTTTTGATGAGGCATTTAATTTGGAATTTAGCACTCTTTCATGCAGCAAGCACTGCTGGGCCATTGATAATGCCTGGGACCTAGGCCTTTAATCACTGGATGTTTGTTCTGCCTTGCTAAGGTGATTTCTTCAGCTTAGCATATAAAACAATAAGAATTATCAAATAGAAAGCTGCTTGAATGCCAGCAAACAAGCCCTGGGATATGAACTATGTCTAAATTTTCCTAAAAGTCACCCACAAAAAGCTCATCCTGGGGATAAACAGAAATCGAGGAAGGAGGGACCCAAGGTGCACCGTATCCCCCACTCCCCAGGACCCAGGGAATCACAGGGCAGCTGACCTCCTGTTCCGTTCCTTTTAGCAGCACCCCACAGGAACAAATGGGACATTGTGGCTGTACTGTTTCCCCCTCTCCTCGCCTGTGTTTTTTATTTCTCAAGTGTTTGATGTAAAGCAGAGAATTATTTTTGCATGCCCCCCCCCACCACCACCAGGCTTATTGTAAAGTGTTAATGCTAAGAAATTTGATATCTCATGGGGCGCCTGGGTGGCTCAGTTGGTTAGGTGACTGCCTTCGCCTCAGGTCATGATCCTGGAGACCCCGCATCGAGTTTCCTGCTCGGCAGGAGGCCTGCTTCTCCCTCTCTCATTCCCTCTGCTTGTGTTCCCTCTCTGGCTGTGTTTCTGTCTGTCAAATAGATAAATAAAATCTTTAAAAAAGAAAAGAAAAGAAAAGAAAAGAAATTTGAGATCTCTCAGAGCTAATGCCCGTCTATAGCCTTAAATGTTTAGTGGTGACAACAGGGTCTGCCATGCTGACCTGACAGACTTCACATGAGGACTTTACTTCTTCAGGATTCAGCTCCCATTGTTCCCTAAATACTTTGGTTGTTATTGGGAAATCTTTTTCTAAAAGGCAGATTAGCATGGGAGAGAAAATGGGAGTGTGGAGATTGGAGATCAGGAGGGGTAGTTCTTGCAATGTAGCTTTGCTGGGGTTGGAGTAAGAGGAAGCCAAAGATCCCACTCCTGCATCCCTTGTTGAGTAGACATGGTCAAGATACAGGGTCAAAGTGTGTTCTTAGCCCTTCTAGGCTCTGACAAAAATGTGGTCAGAAGTAGAGAGGAAGCTGAGAACTCCAGAGGAAAATGAGTAGGTGTGGGGACTATGTCTCAGCTCACACCTGGATCCCATCTGTTCCAGGTGGGGCTGGTTACATAGTTATTACCTCAAACACTTTTCTAGGATAATTCATATTCCCTAATCCAAACTAACCACTGTACATCCTGGCATATTGCTCTGAGCCAATAGTTTCCCCCTTTAAAGGAAACCTTTCTTAATTGTTCTTATAAAAGAAAAAAATGTTTTTTAGAATTAAAAAAATGAAAATAGAAAAGACCATGAGAAAATGTTTCACAAGTCATCAGGAAAATGCAAATTAAAATTAGATTCCATTATATATCTACTAAATGGCCAAAATATGGAACCCTGACACCACCAAATGCTGGTAAGGATGTAGAATAGCAGGAACTCTTCCTTCTTTGCTGGTAGGATTGCAAAATTTTGATACAGTTTAGCAGTTTCTTTGAAAAGTAAACATGCTCTTAGAAAAGTAGAAAGCAGTCATACTCTTTGGTATTTATCCAAAGGAACTGAAAACTCATGTCCACACAAAAGTTCATACATGGGTTTTTTCATAAGTTATGCTACTTATTTTTAGAATTTCTTTTTAGAAGTGATATATCAATCCATGGGGGGGGGATGAAGCTTACATGAATATTAAGTGAAAGAAACCAATCTGAAAAAGCTATGTATTGTACGAGTCCAACTATATGACATTCTGGCAAAGAAATAATACAGACAGTAAAGTGACCAGTGGTTGCCAGAGTCTGAGGGAAGGGAGGAGTGAATAGGAACAGCATAGGATTTTTAGAGCAGTAAAGCTGTTCTGTATGATGCTACAGTGGTGGTTACATGTTATTGTATATGTCAAAACCTCTCAAGTATCCCCTTCCATAAAGTCTAAACTATGGGCTTTGGGTGACCGTGATGGGTCAATGAAGATTCACTGATTATGGCAAATGGACCACTTTGGTATGGGACAGTGATACTGGGGAAGGGTGTGTGTTTTCGTGTGGAAGGGAAGGAAGGGTATCAAATCTTGCCACTTAATTACCATTCAATTCTGCAATGACTCTAGAAACTGCTCTAAAAACTTAAACACATAAAACTTAAAAACACAAAGTGTTTTTTTAAAAAAAGTTGTAATTTTCACTATATATACATTATTAAACTAGCTGGGGCTAGATAATCCAGATAAATGACTTATAAAAAGATGAAGATAAATATGTGAGTAAAATGGGTTTATAAAGTACTTTCTATTTTAATAACAAGATGTTGATTATTCTGGGTCTTTTTCTTCTCCACATAAACTTTAGAATCCACTTATAGATAGCCATAAAATAACTTACTGTTACTTTTACTGAATTTGTGTTGAATCTGTAGATCAAAGTTGGGAGGAACTGCCCTCTTGAGTCTTCCTATCTATGAACCTGGAATCTCTATTTCAATTCTTCTATATGTTAGAGTTTTGTACTTTTCCTCATATAGACATTGTACATATTTTGTTAAATTGATACCTATAAGTATTTCATTTTGATACTTATAAGTATCAATTGATACTTTGAATTATTCCAATTGATACCTATAAATATTTCATTTTGTGGAGTGCTAATGTAAATAAATGGTTTTTTTGAATTTCAAATTCTAGTTGTTCATTGTTGGTATTCAGGAAGGCAACTGACTTTGACACAATAATTTTGTATCCTATTACCTTTGGTATAATTGCTTATTAGTTCCATTGGTCAATTATTTCAGATTTCTAGCTTAGATTATGAAATTCATAAATACAGTTTTAGTCCTTCCTGAACTGTACATCTTATTTCCCTTTCTGTTCTTACTGCATTGGCTATGACTTCCAGTATGATGTTGAAAAGGAGTGGTGGGAGGGGGACACCCTTTTCTTGTTCCTGATCTTAGTGGGGAAAACACCTAGTTTCTCACTATTAAGCTGTTGGGTTTTTTTAAATTGTTCTTCATCAAACTGAGGGAATTCCCATCTATTTCAAGTTTGTTGAGAGTTTTTATCATGAATGAGTGTTGAATTTTGTCAAATGCTTTTTCTTCATCTATGCATGTTTTTGAGATGTTATTGACTTCCATATATTGTATGTTTTGTAATTGATATTTTCACCCTTGTCTCTGATTTAATCCCCACTACCCCACACACTGGAGAAGATTGAATTTTAATCCTATCATGTGGCTGGACTATGGCAATTAACTCAATCCAATCAGGAATGGAGCTAATTCAGAGTTGGATTTGTATCTGTGAAAGCTCACGGTTTCCAATTTACATTTATTTCTGATATGTGATTCTGCTAGAACCTCCTAGTGTGTGGTCCTTTTTAGTTGACTGTAACTGGAAATCTGGAATACTTAATAGGGCTCTTTCTCCCTGATGGTTTCTGCACTCTTAATTTTTATTGTTCACTCATACAGAATAGGCCAAATCTTATTGAGAGTCTCAGTTCTTCTACTTCCTGCTTAGATTCTCCAACTCTGTGCTGCAACTTTGAATTCAAAGTCTAAAATGGAAAAGTAGCACAACTACAGGCTTCAAATCTGAGACTGCCTTCACTTCATAGTTTTGGCCCAGAACTCACTTTTTCCTTTTATTTACAGTGGATTTAAATAGAATATTTACTTAATAATGTGTACATTTTTTCTTACTAAAGCAGAGTTGCTGTGGGTTGTTTGCCCACAATGCCAGAAGAAGGATTTTTTTTTTGTCATTTTTGTTCCTGAAAGACATTTTACCAGCTTAAAATGTTTTCGATTCTATTTTTTTTTCCTCAGAACTTTGAAGTCACTGCCATTGTTTCTGAAGACATTGAACAATGTTAGGAGAAATCTCCATCTCATTTCAGCAATAATTTGAGTCTTCTGCCTGAATATGTTTAAAGAACATTTATAATGTGCCTGGGTGGCTCAGTGGGTTAAAGCCTCTGCCTTTGGCTCAGGTCATGATCTCAGGGTCCTGGGTTTGAGCCCCTGCTGAGCAGAGAGCCTGCTTCCTCCTCTCTCTCTGCCTACTTGTGATCTGTCTCTCTCTGTGAAATAAATAAAATCTTTAAAAAAAAAAAAAAAGGAACATTTATCTATCTCTGACATTTTACCGATTAACTAGGGTATATTTTTGTTAAAAGCTTTTAGGATAAAGTTTTCTTAAACATGAAATAAATGCTCTTTTGATAGGCACATTATTTTGTTCTATATATAGAAATAGAAATTTTCTTGTATTATATTTAAATGTTTCTCCTATTTGTGGTGCTCTGTACCAATTAACATTATAGTGCCTGTCGTGTCTGTAGAATATCATTAACTTTTACTGTCTCTATGTGTATTTACTGTGTTTGCATCATGTTTTTCATCATCAACAGTGTGAATACTAGAAATGTTTATTGTGTTACTTTCTGTTCCTAATCTATCCAACTCCATGTATTTTTGGCTCTGTATGCAAGTTCATAGTTCTTTTTATGTATCATTTTATTGTTTTAATGTTTTTAATTTCTTGTTGCACTAACATTTTATAATTGAAACAACTGAGAAGTTTTCTCCTAATCTTTGAATTACAGTTTTATCTACCATTGACTGGTTTTTTGTTTTTAGATAATTCTAGCTCCAGTAATGGAGGAAAGAGTCTCTAATCATTCACAGCAATAGAAATTTATCTCTTGTATGAATGTTCCTGAGAGTGGAAAGCTCTGTCAGGATTTTTTTTTAATAGAAGAGTAATTGATGTCCAATATTAATTTCAGATAAACAACAAACATGGTTACTGATAATTATCAACATCACCGTACAAGGTTTTCACAGTATCATTGACTACATTCTCTATGCTGTACATTATGTCCCATGTTCTATTTATTTTATAAATAGATGAATATATCTCTAATTCCCTTCACCTGTTTCTCCATGCTCTCCTCACTCCTATCTGGTAACCATCAGTTTGTTCTCTCTGAGTTTGTTTTTGTTTTTTAGATTAGACATATAAGTGAAATCCTGCAGTATTTCTTTTTGTCTGACTTATTTCACTTAGCATAACACCTTCTAGGTCGATCCATGCCATTGCAAATGGCAAGCTTTCATCACTTGTTAGAGCAGATACACACACACACACACAGTATTAGCTATATCTGTTCATCTGGATGAACATGTAGGATACTTCCATATCTTGGTTATTGTAAATAATGCTGCAGTAAGCACTGTGTCTTTTTTAATTAGCATTTTCATTTTCTTTTAGATAAATACCCAGACATGGATTGCTGAATAATATAGTAGTCATATTTTTAATTTTTTGAGGAACTTTCATATTGTTTTCCACATACAATTTATATTCCCACCAAAAGTGCACGAGGGTTCCCTTCTCTCCACATCCTTGCTGACATATGTTTCATATCTATGTGATCATAGCCTTTGTGGCAGGTGTGGTGATGGATCATTGTGGCTTGGATTTGCATCTCCCTCATCAGTGATGTTGAGCATCTTTATATACCTGTTGCCTGTCTTATGTCGTCTTTGGGAAAAATGTCTGTTTGGGTCCTCTGCTCCTTTTTATTTATTTTTCTTAATATTGAGTGAGTTCTTTATTTATTTGGATATTAATCCCTTATTACACATTTGATTTACAGAAATATTCTCCTATTCAATAGGCTGCCTTTTCATTTTGTTGATGGTTTCCTTTATTGTGAAAAGGCTTTTTAGTTGTAGTCCTGTTTTTGTTTCTGTTAGTCTTGCCTGACAAGACCAGCTCAAAGAATATGCTGCTAAGACCGAATGTCTAAGAGCTTACTCCTTATGTTTTCTTCTACGAGTCTTATGACTTCAGATCTTTCAGTCTTAAATCAATTTCGAGGTTTTTTTGTTTATGATGGAGTAAAGTCATACAGTTTTGCCCTTTGTATGTAGCTGTCCAGTTTTCCCGGCACAGTTTATTGAAGACATGGTCTTTTTCCCACTGATATTGTTGCCCTACTTATCCATCGGTTAAGTGGCCATATAAAGCACCAGTTTATTTCTGGGCTTTGTTCTTCATTCCCAGGATTGTTTTGGCTATTTTGTGGGTTTGTAGTTACATACAAGCTTTACTATATTTTTGTTCTAGTTTTGTGAAAAATGCTTTTGGTACTTTGATGGGAATTGTGTCAAATATGCTTTGAGCAGTATGGATATCTTAACAAAATTATTTCAGTCCAGGAATACAGAATATCTTCACATCTGTTTGTGTCTTAATTTTTTTTCATCAAAGTATAGCTTTCAGAGTACCTGTGTTTCACTCCTTGGATAAATTTATACCTTTTTTGTTAAAAATTATAAATGAGAGGGGCGCCTGGGTGGCTCAGTTGGTTAAGCGACTGCCTTCGGCTCAGGTCATGATCCGGGAGACCCAGGATCAAGCCCCACATCGGGCTCCCTGCTCGGCAGGAAGCCTGCTTCTCCCTCTCTCACTCCCCCTGCTTGTGTTCCCTCTCTGGCTGTGTTTCTCTCTGTCAAATAAATAAAATATTTCAAAAAATTATAAATGAGAATTGTTTCTTAATTTCTCTGAAAGTTTATTAGAGTATAGAAACACAGATTTTTTTACATATTAAATTTATACTGTACAGTTTACTGAATTTCTTCTAAGGTATATGTGTGTGCAGTCTTTAGGGTTTTCTATATAGGTATCCTGTCATCTGCAAATAATTTTACTATTTTCTTTTCTACTGAATGACTTAAATAATTTTCTCCCCTAATGGCTTTAGCTAGTACCTCCAATACTGCATTGAATAAAAAATGATATTGGGAATCCTTGCCTTATTTCTGATCTTAAAGGAAGAGCTTTCTGCTTTTCATGTCGAATATGATAGCTATGGGTTTGTCATATTTCGTTATGTTGAGATATGTTCCTTCTATACCAACTTTATTGCTAACTTTTTCCAAAGTTTTTAAATTCCAGTTAATATACAGCATAGTATTAGTTTCAGCTGTGGAATTTAGTGATTCATAACTTATAACACTCAGTGTTATCACAGCAAGTGTCCTTCCTAATCCTCATCAACAATTTAACCCATCCTTCCCCCAGATACTCATCCTATCTCTTTTCCAGCAACCTTCAATTTCTTCTCTATAGTTAGGAGTCTCTTTTTATGATTTGCCTCCCCTCCCCCGACCATGTTCATCTGATTTGTTTCTTAAATTCCACATATGAATAAAGCATATGGTATTTGTCTTTCTCTGACTGATTTATTTTGCTTAGCTAATATTCTCCAGCTCTATCTACATCGTTATAAATGGCAACATTTAATTCTTTCTGATGGCGGAGTACTATTCCATTATATATACATACCATAGCTTCTTTATCCATTCATCAGTCGATGGACATTTGGGCTCTTCCCATAATTTGAGTATTGTTTTCTTTTTAATTTTATTTATTTATTTGACAGAGAGAGAGATCACAAATAGGCAGAGAGGCAGGCAGAGAGAGAAGAGGAAGCAGGCTCCCCACTGAGCAGAAAGCCCGATGTGAGCCTCGATCCCAGGACCCTGAGATCGTGACCTGAGCCAAAGGCAGAGGCTTTAACCCACTGAGCCAGACAGGTTCCCTTGAGTATTGTTGATAATGCTGCTATAAACATTGAGTTGCATGTGCCCCTTTGAGTCAGTATTTTTGTGTCCTTTGGGTAAATACCTAGTAGAGCAATTGCTGGATCATAGGGTAGTTCTATCTTAAATTTTTGAGGAAACTCCATGCTGTTTTTCCAGAGTGGCTATTCCAGTTTGCATTCCCACCAACAGTGTGGGAGGGTTTCCCTTTCTCTGCATCCCTGCCAACATCTGTTGTTTCCTGTGTTGTTAATTGTAACCGTTCTGACAGGTGTAATTTGATAGCTCATTGTAGTTTTTACTGGCATTTCCACAATGAGTGATATTAGCATTTTTTCATTTGTCTGTTGGCCATCCATGTGTCATCTTTAGCAAAATGTCTATTCATGTCTTCTGCCTATTTTTTAATTGGATTATTCATTTTTTTGAGTGTTGAGTTAGATAAGTTCTTTATATATTTTGGACACTAACCTTTGATCAAGTTGTCATTTGCAAATATCTTCTCCCATTTTGAGGGTTGCCTTTTAATTTTGATTTTTTCCTTTGCTGTGCAGAAGAAACTTTTTACCTTGAAGTCCCAATATCGTTTGTTTGTTGCCCTTGTCTCAGGAGATGTATCCAGTAAAGTCTTGTTACGGTTGCTGTCAAAAAGGTTACTTCTTGTGTTTGCTCCAGGATTTTGATGTTTCCCATCTCATACTTAGGTCTTTCATCCATTTTGAGTTTATTGTGTATGGTGTAAGAATGTGGTCCAGTTTCTTTTTTTGCATATTGCTGTCCAGTTTTCCCAACACTGTCAGAGACTGTCTTTTTTCCACTGCTATTCTTTCCAGCTTTGTTGAAGATTAGTTTTCCATATTGTTGTGGGTCCATTTCTGGGTTTTATATTCTGTTACATTGACCTATGTGACTGTTTTTGTGCCAGTACCATACTGTCTTGATCACTACAGATTTGTAATATAATGTGAAGTCCAGAATGGTGATGCATCAACTTTGCTTTTCTTTCTCAAATTGTTATTCATGGTCTTTGTGGTTCCATACAAATTTTAGGATTGTTTGGTACTTTTTGTTGATAATAAATGCTGAATTTTGGCAAGTGTTTTTTCTATACCATTTAAATGATCACCTATTTTTATCCTTTGTTTTATTTTGTGGTGTATCCTGTTGACTTGTGAATGTTAAGTCACCTCTTGCTTCCCTGGTGTACAATCCTTTTAATGTATTGTTGAATTCTGTTTGCTAATATTTTGTTGAGTATTTTTGCATCACATTGATCAGGAACATTGACCTGTAATTCGCTTTTCTATAGTGTCTTTGTCTGGTTTGTTATCAGGTTAATGCTGTCCTCATAAAATAGCTTGAATACATTTTATCCTCTTCAAGGATGGAATAATTTAAGAAGGATAGGTGTTAACCATTTAAGATCTTGTCGGAGGAGGGCAGGGACAGAGCACAAGTAGGGAGAGCAGCAGGCGGTGTGAGAAGCTGCTGGAGTCCAGCTCCGGCTGAACCAGGAGCCCCTGAAGGAAAGACGGACGGTGTCAGCGAATGAATAACCAGAGAGCCCCAAAGATTCTTTCCGATCACCTGCCAGGCATCTCTGTCTTGTCGGCTTTCCATGTCTTTGTTTATAGGCAACAAGTTATAGATTAAAAGGAAAAAACTTTTACAGTAGATGATTTTAGAGAATACAGTGAAAAATATTTTTACAGATGTACCTGTCTACAATTTACATCAAATCCCTCAACCAAAACAGGGATAGGTTTGATCAGTAAGGTTTTTTATACTTTCTTACATCTTGTTTCCAGGCAGTAAAGGGTAGATTAATCATGTGGTGTTTTTTAAGCAGGCCTTACAGAAAAGAAAGGAAATAACAAAGTAATTAAAAGGCTTAGGTGAGTTAGTTACATACAAAGTTATAGTTTATGCTAAGTCATTAACAAACCGGCAGGAGTCAGTCTGTCTGGCATATTAATCATCCTGAAGAGAAGTGTAACTTATTTTGCAAAAGTAAAAAGCCTCTTCTTAGTGACTGGGTGTGTAAGCATCATGGAGGACTTTATAGATCCTCAGTATGCAGGGCAATGCTCTAATACCTTATTATTTTTACATTTACACATTTATTTAACCATTCAAAAGCCTCGCGATCTCTGTCAACTATGAGTTCTCTTGATTGGTTGGATTCTGCTTTTTGTTCATTCGTTTGCTTTTGTTGTTGTTTTATAGATTGCACGTATAAGTGGAGTCTTATGGTATTTGTCTTTCCAGCCTGACTTCATTTAGCATGATAACCTTCTGGGACCACCCATGTTGTCTCAAATGACATGATCCCATCATTTTTATGGCTGCATAATATTCCATTGTGTATCATACTACATTTTCCTTATCCATTTACCTGTTGGTAGACACAGTACTTCCATATCTTGGCTATTATAAATAATGCTTCTGTAAACATAGGGATGCATATATCCTTTTGAATCAGTGTTTTCATTTTCTTTGGGTAAGTATCCAGTAGTGGACTTTTCGCATCATATGGTATTTCTATTTTCTGTACTGTTTTTCACAGTGACTGTACCAATTTACATTCCTGCCAACAGTGCACAAAAGTTCCTTTTCTTCACATCTTCATCAACACTAGCTATTCCTTGTCAATTTGACTTTAGTCATTCTATTTGGTGTAGGTGACAGTAAATTGTGATTTTTGATTTGCATTTCTTGGGTGATTAGTGATGAGTATATTCTCATGTCTGTTGTCCATCTGTAGGTCTTCATTGGAAAAATGTCTGTTCAGGTCCTCTGCATGTGTTTTTAATGTCTTGGCTTGTTTTGTTCTGGAGGTTGAATTGTATGCATTCTTTATATATTTGGGATAATAATCACTTACCAGATATATCATTTGCAAATGCCTTCCATTCAATAAATTATCCTTTTGTTTGATTGATGGTTTTTTTCACTGTACAGAAGATTTTTATTTTTATCTAGTTTCAGAGGTTTATTTTGGCTTTTGTTTCCCAGGCTTTAGAAGACCTATGTAGAAAAATATTTTTACATCTGATGTTAGAGAAATTACTGTCTATGTTCTCTAAGATTTCTAGGATTATAGAGTTTCAGGTCTTACGTTGAGAACTTCAATTCATTTTGATTTTATTTTTGTGTATGGTATTAGAAAGTGGTCCAGTTTCATTCTTTTGCATGTAGGTGTCCATTTTTCCCAACACGATTTATTGAAGAGATTGTCTTTTTCTTATTGTATATTCTTACCTCCTTTGTCATTGATTAATTGACTATATAATCATGAGTTTAACTCTGGGATGTCTACTCTGTTCCATTGATCTCTGTGTCTGTGTACCCTTACTGTACTATTTTGATTACTATGGCTTCATAGTATATCTAGAAATCTGATATTGTGATTGACTCCAGCTTTGTTCTTTTTTTTCTCAAAATTGCTTGGCTATTTGGGGGTCTTCTGTAGTTCCATAAATTTTTAGTATTTTGTAAAAAAAATACTGTTGATATTTTGTTGGGGATTGCATTAAATCTGTAGATTTGCTTTGGTACTATGGGCATTTTGAAAATATTAGTTACTCTAGTCAATGAACATCTTTCCATTTGTGTCATCTTGAACTTCTTTCATCAGTGTTGTATAATATTCAGCATATAAGTCTTTCACATCTTCAAATTTTACTCCTAGGTATTCTTTTTGTCAGTTGTAAATGGTTTTTTAAAATTTCTTCTATTTCATATTAGTATATAAAAATGTTACCTATTACTAGGTATTAATCTTGTATCCTGCAATTGCATTGAATTTGTTTATTCTAGTAATTTTTGGGTGGAGTCTTGAGAATTTTCTATGTATAGTATTATGTCATCTGCAAATAGTAACTATTGAACTTCTTGGATGTTCATTTGTTTTTCTAATATGGATGCCTCCATATGGATGGATGCCTCATTTGTTTTTCTTGTCTTATTCCTGTGACTAGGACTTACAGTGCTCTATTGAAAAAGTTTCAAGAGTAGATATTGTCATATTGTTCCTGGCTTTCGAAGGAAAGCACTTAAGTTTTTACCATTGAGTAAAATGTTATCTGTTGTTGTTGTTGTTTGTTGTTTTTAATAAATGTCTTTAATATATTGAGTTATGTTTCTCCACTAACCACTTTGTTAGGAAGTTTTTGTCCTGAGTAGATGTTGAATCTTGTCAAATGCTTTTTCTGTATCTATTGCAATGATCATTATTTTTTTTTTTTAAGATTTTATTTCTTTATTTGACAGAGAGATCACAAGTAGGCAGAAAGACAGGCAGAGAGAGAGGAGGAAGCAGGCTCCCTGCTGAGCAGAGAGCCAGACTCAGGGTTTCTATCCCAGGACCCTGAGATCATGACCTGAGCCCAAGGCAGAGGCTTTAGCCCACTGAGCCACCCAGGAGGCTTGATTGTGATTTTTTTTATTGTTGATGTGACCTATGACATTGATTTGAGTATTAAACCATCCTTACATCCTGGAACAAATCCCATCTGATGGTAGTGAAATGATCTTAAATGTATTATGTGTGGTTTGCTAGTATTGTGTTGAGGATTTTTACATCATCATTGGGGAAATTGGCCTATAGTTTTCATTTTGTGGTCCCTTTGGTTTTGGTGTCAAGGTAATGTTGGACTTATAGAATGTATAGAGAGGCTTTCTTTCCTCTTCTAGTTTTTGGAATAGTTTGAGGAGAATAGGTGTTATCCCTTTACATGTCTGGTAGAATTCACCTGTGAATCCATGTGGTCCTGGATCATTATTTTTTATGATTTTTTTTCTATTACTGTTTCAATTTTGTTACCTGTAATCAGTCTGTTCAGATATTTCTATTCCTAGTTGAGTTTTATAAGATTGTATGTTTTTAGGAATTGATCCATTTCTTCTGGGTTGTCCAGTTTATTGGCATATAATTTTTCATAATATTCTCTCACAATTCTTTTGTATTTCTGTGGTGGCAGTTGTTAGTATTTCTCATTTCTGATTTTATTTATTTGGGTACTTTCTTGATGAGTCTGGCTAAGAGTTGGTCAATTTTCTTTTTCTTTGCAGAGAACCAGCTCTTGATTTCATCTTTTTTTTCCTTTTATGTGGTTTATTTCTGTTCTGATTATTTTTTTTTCTATTCACCTTGGATTTTGTCCTTTTTCTAGTTCAGTTCCTTTTAGGTATAAGGCTTGCTTATTTCAGCTTTTGCTTTTTCTTGAGGTAGGCCTGTTTTTCTATATATTTCCCATTTAGTGCTTTTGTTGTGTCCCAGAGTTTTTGGTGAAACTTTGTTTTTATTTTCATGTATCTCTGTGTATTTCATTTCTTCTTTGATTGCTTGGATGACCCACTGAGTGTTTACTATCATGTTGTTAACTCTACATATGTTGGTGTTTTCTTTCTAGTTTATTTTTCTTATACTTATATCCTGTTTCATACCATTGTGTTAAAGAAAAATACATGGTATAATTTAAGTCTTTTTATATTTATTGAGACTTGTTTTATGGCCTAATATGTGACCTCTTCTGGAAAATGTTCCAGTGTACTTGAAAATAATGTGTATTTTATATTTTGGATAGAACATGTATATCTGTTATGTCCATCTAGTTCAACATGTCATTTGAAGACATTGTTTCCTTACTGATTTTTCTTTCTGGGTGATCTATTCATGGATATAAGTAGGGTGTTAAATTTCCCTACTATTGTATTACTATCAATTACTTCCATATCAATTATTTATGTCTGTTCATACTTGATTTATGTTGGTTATGTAGATACTTAAGATTGCTGTATCTTCTTGTTGGACTGATCCCTTTATCATTATATAATGCCCTTCTTGGCCCTTACCTTTTTAAAAAAAATCTAGCTTGTCTGATATAATTATTGCTATTCTGCCTTTTTTTCACTTCCATTTGCCTGGTGAATATTTTTCCACCCTTTTGCTTTCAGTCTATATATGTTTTTAGGTCTGAGGTGAGTCTCTTATAGCAGCATGTAGATGGGTCTTGTTTTTTGTTGCTGTTGTTTTTATCCATTCTGCCACCCTGTGTCTTTTGATTGGAGCATTTAGACCAGCCCTCCTCTTTGCCAAGTTTTATTTCCAAGAAGCAAGATTCATTCTCTTGCTCCACCATTTTTAACACACAACTTTGAACTCCATATATTTGTATCAAGCTGACAGAAGCAGATAAACATACGGTATCTCACGTGGAACTTTTTGATGGGCCATTTCCTTCTTCCTATAACTTCTTCCCTCTCTTCCCTTCCTTTTTTCCCATTTTCATGCATCCTTTCCCCATCCCCACTTAGGTTGACCTAGTTACCAAGACTGTTTTATTTTATATTTTCTCCTTTTTTTTTAAGTTTCTTTCTGCACATGGTATTTACTCTGATATATTGCAGTTAACTTTTAGACTTTCTTCAGAAGTCTATTTTTTTCTTTCACCATGACCTATAGTGAGAGCAGAATACTTTGTATTATTTCCATTTCTGTACAGCCTGAGGAAATGGCAAATAAATGGGTAAAACTCTGCTCAGGTGATGTGTATTCCAGTTGGAATAGCTCAGATTGGTTTCCCCTCCTGAGATGTTTCTAATGGGAATTAGGAAGTAATAACATTTATTCTTCCTAGCTCTGGCTGGGGTAAGTTGTTTACAACACTCCAATGGGAACAGACCAGAGAGATTGGTTTTCCAGGATTCATTGCACTTAATCAACTTGTGTGAGGGTGGGAGACCTTACCCCCTTGGCAAACCCACCTTCAACTCTAGATCATATTTTGTCTTCATTATATAGCCCTCAAGCCCTTCCATCTTTCCAAAATCAATTTTTCCCTACTTTTTTTTTTTTTTCAAATTTCCTATCATGGAGATTCTCAGTATTTCCAGTATTTTACCATCCAGAATTTCCAAAGTGTTCTCAAACATTAAAGTTTTTTAGTTCCTCTAGAACCACAGAGGCTGGGATGAACATCCACTGTCATATGTCACATGAAGCAAAATATGTCAGTGATATTTCTAGACTATCAATAGGGGACAAATAATAGGTTCCTGGTAGATAAAAAAAAAAAAAAAGCCACCTTACTTTAAGAATGGATATCCCTAGGGGCGCCTGGGTGGCTAGTTGGTTAAGCAATTGCCTTCAGCTTAGGTCATGATCCTGGAGACCCGGGATCGAGCCCCCCATCGGACTCCCTGCTTGGTGGGAAGCCTGCTTCTCCCTCTCTCACTCCCCCTGCTTGTGTTCCCTCTCTGGCTATGTTTCTCTCTGTCAAATAAATAAATAAAATCTTTAAAAAAGAAAAAAAAAATGGATATCCCCCCTATTTCCCTAATACAGGAAAAGTGATTCCTAAATCATATGCCTTCTAATTGGACTTTTTAATTTCTTTTGTGCAAGCCACACAGAACACTGACTTCCCTAATGAGAAAGATTGCCTTAGACAAATTGGATTGAGCCCTGTATTAAAAGAGTATTTTTACCTTAACACTCTCCCTTTGGCAAGGTAAATAATGTATAAGGATAAGATGTATAGGCAAATTAGATTTATTAATGAAAAATGGAAACGGGCGCCTGGGCGGCTCAGTTGGTTAAGCGACCGCCTTCAGCTCAGGTCATGATCCTGGAGTCCCAGGATTGAGCCCCGCATCGCATTGGGCTCTTTGCTCGGCAGGAAGCCTGCTTCTCCCTCTCTCACTCCCCCTGCTTGTGTTCCCTCTCCAGCTGTGTTTCTCTCTGTCAGATAAATAAAATCTTTTAAAAAAATGGAAACAGCTTTAATATTCCCAAATAGATAATTATGTGGACAATGGTAGTTCTTAATCATGGGAGATCATAAAACTTAAAATATTTAAATATTTTAAATGACAGTAAAAACTGATAAAATGTTGCAACTAAGCTCTCAGCTCTACAAGGTCAAATACAATGTCTTTGCTGTTCACCATGGTATCCCCATGTCTATTACAGTATTTGACAGTATAAATGGGCTAAAAAAGCAAATGAAGAATGAATCTACTTCCTTGCAAGAAAGGAGAGGTGATAGATGCAATAGTGTAGTCAATTCTAAGATGCCACTTACAAATAGACTCACATCCAAAGGATACTACGCACCTGATACAACAGATTTTTTTTTTTTCCTTCCGATGAAGTTTTTGAGTCTTTTAATGAATTCAGGCCATTTAAAAATCTCAGAAGAAATCTACATCACATTGAAATTCTACCAAGTTCTAAGCAGTCACATTTTTTTTAGCTTAGCTCCTAATTACTATGAGATTTTGACAAGTATTTCATACATTCAAGATTTTGTGCTCTGTTTTTCACATCCTTTAATCATCTCACCACATCAATGTGTCAGTGCAGAACCAAGGAGGGATACCATAGTCAATAAGGAGTAGAACAGCCCAGTGGTTTCTCCTTTCAAGCCTGGAGTAACAAACAAGATACAAAATGAAGCATAGCCACCAAGCCAGGGTATCTTTTTCAAAGGCCGATTAAAATTTAATGAGAGGGGAAAGTTTTCATTAAGCTGACCAAAGAGAAAACAAAGTTTGAGACACCATACTTTTTAGAAGAGTCAGAAAATAGAAATTGAAATAAAAGAAAAAGTAATACATAGTCAGGTATCTTTAAAGCAAAGATTCATGTAAGATTACAAAGAGGGAGAACAATATGACACTTCTCATTTTTCAGCACTTCAAAGTTTATTCATCTGATCCTCAGTTTTGTGAACTGTTCGGCTTACTCTCAGTGAGGTAGTAATTCTTAAGAGATTGTCCATTCATTTATTCACTCATTCAGCAAACTAGTGTGGAGTCACTTTGCTAGGCACAGGATAAAATATAGAACCTGACCATGTTGTGCACAGGCAGACAAATGAACAGATAAATAAGAACAATAAAATTCTGGCTATCAGGAAAAAATTCACAGTTCAATCACAACCTCATTCTCTATGGTAAAATAAATCATACCAAAAATATTCATGAGGTATTGCTTGAACTATATACAAAAAGGTTCAACTTAAATGTTTTGAATGAGAGGAGCAGATTAAAAAAAAATAAGTAGAGAACATGTTATTTCACATAAAAACTTCAAGTTTTTTCAACTTTTCCAGTGGTAGGCCAGTGGAGGGAGAGTAAAGCATGTGAACTCTGCAACTTGTGTTTGCATCCCAGCCCTGCTTCTTTCCAACGTACAAACTGGCCAAATTATTTAACTCCAGATACTTACTTTCATTGTCCTGAAATGTAAATAGTGATAGCACTTTTCTTGTGTGTTTCAAGGGGATTACCTCAAGTAAAGCTATAAAGGATTTAGAATGTTGCCTGGCTCATAAAAAGTAGTTTATTAGTGAAAGCTGGTAAGATATTCATTTTATAAATGAAACGGCAAACATAACAGTCTGAGCATAATATAAAAACTATTCTTGTATATTTGCACTTATAAATGTAAATGCACATGTAAAACTATTTTGGAAGCATATATATTCAACTATTAACAATAGCTAACCTTTGAGAACTAGAGGTCAGGGTTGTTTTTTTTTTTTAAGTTTTTGTTTTTGTTTTTTTTAATGAGGGGTTTTCCAGTTGTCCCAGCATCATCTATTGAAAAGACTGTTATTCCCCCATTCAATTATGATTTTTGGCACTGTATGTGAAAATCAATTGACCATACACACATGGGTTTGTGAACTCTTAATTCTATTTCTTTGATCTATAGATGCTTCTGCTGGTACTACCCTGTCTTAATTACTCTAGATTTGTAGTACGTTTTGAAATTAGGAAGAGTGAGTCTTTCTATTTTTTTCTTTTTTTTTTCTTTTTTTTTTCTTTAAAGATTGTTTTGGCTACTCTGGGTCCTCCAGAATTCCATTGACTGTTAAAATCACCTTAACAATTTAAGAAATCAACTAGGAGTCTGACAGAGATTGCCTTGAATCTCTAAATCAATTTGAGAAATATTCCCATCTTAATAATATTGTCTTTTAATCTATGAATATGATGTTTCCTTTTATTTAGATCTTTGATTTTTTTCAAGTATTTTGTAATATTCAGCATATATATTGTGCACTTTTGTTAAATTTACACCTAAGTATTCTTTGTGATGCTACTGTAAATAGAATTTTATTTTGGATTGTTTATTGCAAGTATATAGAAATGCAATTGACTTTTTTTTTTTTTGGTATATTCTTGTATCCTGGATACAAGAACGTATTTGTTAGCTCTAACAGTTTTTAAGTGAATTCCTTAAGCTCTCCTGTATACATGATTATGACATCTGCAGATAGTTTTACTTCTTCCTTTCCGATATGGATTCCATTTATTTCTTAATTGCCCTGGCTAGAACCTCTATTATAATGTTTAATAGAAGTGGTATGAGTGAACATTTTGTAGTTCCTGACCTGGAGGGAAAGAAGCTAGTCTTTTACCATTCAGAATAATGTTAGCTAAACATTTTTCAGAGATGCAGCTGATCATGTTGAGAAAGTTCATTTTTTATTTCTACTTTACTATGTGTTTTTATCATGAAAGGAGGTTGGACTTTGTCAAATTCTTATGTATTGAGATTATCATGTAGTTTTTTGTTTATGCTTTATTGATAATGGTGTATTACATTATTTTTCAGATGTTAAATCAACTTTGCATTCCTGGTACAAATACCACTTAATCATGTCATATAGTTCTTTATATGTTGCAATTTAGTTTGTTAATGTTGAGGATTTTGGTGTTCATATAAATGAGAAATTGGTTTCTAATGTCCTGTTTGTTTGTTTTTTTTAATCTGTTAACAAGGAAATACCAGCCACATAGAATTGGAGAATATTCTATTTTCTTTGGTAGATCTTGTGGTTAAAAATGTGTTTTTTGTTTTTGTTTTGTTTTGTTTTTTAAGGTTGGAAAAAATCGGCCATGAAACCATCTATTCCTGGGTTTTTCTTTGTTGGCAATTTTTTTTTTTGGTCATAATTAAAACTGTTCATTTACTATCAATTTACTTGTTTATCTTTTCTTGCATTAGTTTTAGGAGTTTGTGACTTCTTAGGATATGTATCTATTTCATTTCAGTTATTTAATAACATGCAACGCTTCAGTATTCCTTTATAATCATTTGTTAGATCACTCCTAATGTTCCATTTCATTTTTAATTCTAGTAATTGGAGTCACCTTCCCCCTCAACACCCCCATTCCCCCACCCCCCCATTAATCCAGA
Source organism: Spilogale gracilis (assembly GCA_004023965.1). Lineage (NCBI taxonomy): Eukaryota > Metazoa > Chordata > Mammalia > Carnivora > Mephitidae > Spilogale > Spilogale gracilis. Next base: position 92,605 of record PITA01005379.1, read on the forward strand.
TAGAGGTTTGTGAATTTTGCTGATCTTTTCAAAAAAACCTGCTATTGGTTTCATCAATTTTCTATATTTTGCTATTTTCTACTTCACTAATATCTATTTTAATCTTATTTCTTGCTATTTGGATAAGTTGATTTCTCTCCTTTCCAGTTGCTAAAATTAGGAGGATTAAATTTTTAACATTGTTTAAATATGAGTTCCCTCTAAGGATTCCTTTAGCTTTGTCTTGTAAGGTTGATGTGTTATATCTTCATTTACTATCAGGCGAGATCAGGCGCATTCAGGGTGGTATGGCCCTAGACTATTTGCATTACTATCAAAGTAGTTTTCCAACATTGTGACCCACTAGTTATTTAGAAGTGTGTTTTTAAATTTCCACATATTTTTGATTGCCCAAAATTTCTTTTGTTATTTCTAAGTATGTTATGCATACTTTACCACACACACACACACACACACACAAAGCCAAAGGGAAAGAAAAATACTATGTTAACTGCAAGAAGACAACAGGAATCAAATAGTAACATGGTAGACTTAAACCCAATCAGAGCAATGATTGCATTAAATAGAAGTGGTAAAACACTTTAAAAGACAGAGATCATCACACTGAATAAACAAGGCAAGATATTTATTATGTTTATAAAGGAGGCAGATAAATATAGACACCCTAATATTAGGTCACTTAAAATACATTTTTTATCCTTTATTCTTAATGTTTTTAGATTAAGCAAATATAAAACTTAAGAAAGCTAGTATGGTTTCATTAATATCAAACTAGAGTTGAAGTCCAGGAATAAACTTTAGAAAAAGAGAAGGCCTTGTCATCATTACAAAACCGGAAAAAATTCTATCTAAAACATGCATGTTCTTTAATAAGATAATTTGAAAACACATCAAACCAAAAAATAAGATAGACTAAAAGGAAAATGGGCAATTCCATAAACCTATTTGGATATTTTTTGTTAATTGATTTTTTTTGAAAGCCAATAAATGATTAGTATACAGAGATATCAATAATAGCTGGGTTGTTCTAAGGTTAGATTTCCTGAGAAACAGACTCAGAAACTGATATTTGCATACAGAAATTTAATGAAGAATACTTTGGTAAACAACTCTAAAGTGATAGAAGCAGAATTGAACAGAAATGAATTGCTACAGAATAAAATTAAAGAAATTAAGTAAGTATAGTCTTGGTATAAGGATAAAAGAGTCCAAAAATGACCAATATGTATACAGTCAATAGGTGACAAGATGCCAATAATAAGTAAAGGACTTGACAACAAATGTGATTTGACAAACTGGTTATTCATGCAGAAAAAAAAGAACATGCATAAAAATATATCACTGTTATATATGACAAAGGAATTTTGTCTAGCATATATAAACTATGACTATGAATCAATTATAAGAAACTTGATCCATTTTAAAATGAGAAGTATGGAAGAGACACTTTGCAAAATAAGATACAAGAATAGCTAATAAGCACATAATGGGATTTTCAACCTCATTAGTCATCAAGAAAATGCACACTGAAATTATAACACACCATTTTGCACACACTGTAAAGAGTAAAATTAAGATCTACAATGTCAAACATTGAAGGGGGTATGAAACAACTGGGATCTCTCAAACACTGATTTGAATGTAACATTGTCCCATTACTTGGGAAAACAGGTGGTAATTTCTAAAATGCCAACATATAAAGACCCATAAATTTCACTCCTGTTTGCCAAAGAGAAATGAAAATGTCCAAAAAAATGTAAAAGAATGTTTATTTCAGCCATATTCATTATAGCCTCAAACTGGAAAATATTCAGCTATCCTTCAACTGGTAAATGGGAAAAGAACATTTTGGTAAAATTTACACATTCTCAGCAATAATAACAAATTAATCACTGATACCCTCAACAATACAGATGGATTTTAAAAAAAAGATATTGAACAAAAGCCAAGCACAAAAAAATATACTGTACAATTTTTTAAAAACATTTTGGGAGAGTGGGGGAGAGCGGCAGACGGAAGCAGAGAGCCCTACAAGAGGCTTGATCCCAGGACCCTGAGATCATGATCTGAGGCAAAGGCAGATAGATACTTACCCAACTAAGCCACCCAGGCAACCCTACTCTACAAATTCTAAAGTGTAGTTCCAGGAAAGACACAAGTAAGCTATGGTGATAGGGTAACAATTCCTATCAGTGGCTGTTTCTATGTCAAGAGTGGGGAGTTACAGGAAAGATTATTGTTAAGAAAAAGCACAAGGGAACTTTCTGGGGTAATGGAAATATTCTGTAATTTGATTGTAGTGGTAATTACATTGGTAGATTAATTTCTTCAAACTTAGTGAAATGTACACTTAAAGTCTGTGCATTTTATTATATGTAAAGTACCTCATTTTAAGCCAAAATTTAATACATTTCCTTTTGAAAAACAAAACTACTTAAAAATGAAACCTCATAAATCAAAAATCAAAACGAAGACACCAGTGATAGAGGAAGTCATGGTTTAAAAAGTACTGATCTACTTAAATATAGGATTAAATGATGGTAGAATTTATGGTATAGAATATAAATTGTAAAAATCTGATCATGAAATATTTGCATACATCATGGGGTCAGGGATAGGAAGAGAAAGCCTGGGCACATTTCATCAGCTTTTATCATGTAAATTTTTCTAATTATAAACTTTTACTCCAGAGTTCAAATGCACGCTTACATGTAAAATGTCTTTTGGTCAAAAGTTTTGAAATAATATGTAGCACTGTAAATGTGAGAGGCTCCAAGGATACATGTACATTGAAATATCCTGTTTAGTCATTATGTATTGGGTTCAACTATTAAAGGTGTGTTTTAGAGTTTATAAAGATCTTTCACAGACACAGAAACTAAAGATTTAAATTATGTAGGAAAGCTGGGGGAAAAAAATCCCCAGGAAGCAGAAATACTAAGAGTAAATTTAGAGGAATACCATATATTTGAGTAAACCTGGACTGGCAAAACTAATGTAAAGCATTTTTGCCAAACTCAAGGACATGCCCATATATGAATATTCTAAAAGATTTGCCATCACAACAGTATGATTTATCTCCAAACTCCCAATTTCTGTATGCTTCTGTTAAAGTACATTTTCCCTGAAAGAAGACTAATGGGACCATCTTGGATCAAGATCTAAAGTGAATTCATTGTCTATGGCAAAGAAGGGGAAGGGTAATGTTAAATGGACCTGAGCAGACGACACTCACTCTAGTGTAATTCCCACAGAAGGGAATTGTTGTGACCTGGGAAGACACAACAGAATGTACCTACTGCATCAGATATTTTGTTTTCTTTTTTTCTTAATTTATTCCCTACTTGCAACATTTGCTTCTTTTGTTGAAATTATGTTCTTCCATGTATCTCAGAGAAAGTCTGCCTGGGTTTATCTGGTTCTTTGCAAGTCCTTTTGCTCCAGTTCTAACAGTGGTAACAGGGTTTTTGTTTGTTTGTTTTTAAGCATTTATTAGAAGAATTCTCTAGATCAATTAAAACTAAAGATGAAGTTCACAATTTGTCTTATATCATTAAATTAATTACTAAATAGACCATGTCAATTTAGACTTGATAAATTCCGCTTAGAATTAGATTTCAAAAAGTATTGATAATCCTTTTAATGCACTGTGGATCCTATAGGCTAGTATTTTGGTGAGAATTTTGGCATCCATGGTCATTGGGGATATAGGTCTATAATTCTTTCTGGTGGGGTTTTGTCTGGTTTTAGGATCAAGATATTTCTGGCCTCCTAGAGTGAGTTTAGAGATTTTCCTTCCCTTCTTATTTTTTAAAATAGCCTCAGAAAATGTGTTCTTTAAATATTTAGTAGCATTTTTCTGGGAAGCCATATGGCCCTAGACTCTGTTTTCTTGGGGGGAGATTTTTGATTACTGCTTCAATTTCCTTGCTGTTTGTGGGTCTCCAGGTTTTCTATTTCTCTTTCAGTTTTAGTAGTTTCTATGTTTCCAGGAGTGCAATTTCTTCCAGATTACCTAATTAGTTGGTGTATAGTTGCTCATAATATGTTCTTAGAATTGCTTGTATTTCTTTGGTGTTGGTCATGATCTTTCCTCTTTCAAGATTTGATTTATTTGGGTCCTTTCTCTTTTCTTTTTGGTAAGTCTGACTAATTTATCAATCCTATTAATTTTTTCCAAGAACCAGTTCATAGTTTCATTGATAAATTCTACTGTTCTTTTGGTTTCTATTTCATTGATTTCTGCTCCAAACTTTATTTAGGCTTTATTTGTTGTTCTTTTTTCAGCTCCTTTAGGTATAAGTTTAGCTTGTATATTTGAGACTTTTCTGATTTTTTGAGAAAAGCTTGTATTGTTATGTAAGTCCCTTTTAGAACCACCTTTACTCAGGCGCCTGGGTGGCTCAGTTGTTAAGTGTCTGCCTTTGGCTTAGGTCATGATCCCAAGGGCCTGGGATTGAGCCCCACATCTGGGCTTCTGCTCGAAGGAAGCCTGCTTCTCCCTCTCTTACTCCCCCTGCTTGTGTCCCCTCTCTCACTGTGTTTCTCTCTGTCAAAAATAAAAGAATCACATTTATTGTATCCCAAAGCTTCTGGACAGTTGTGTTTTCATTTTCACTTGTGTCCTTGATTCTTTTTATTTCTTTAGTTTCCTGGTTGACCCATTCATTCTTTAGTAGGTACTCTTGAACCTCCAGGTGTTTGAGTTCCTTCCAATTTCCTCTTGTGATTGAGTTTGAGTTTCAAAGCATTGTGATCTGAAAACACGCAGGGAACAATCTCAGTCTTTTGGTATCAGTTGAGACCTGATTTGTGACCTACTCTGAAAATGTTCCATGTGCACTCAAGATGAATGTGTATTCTGTTGCTTTAGGATGGAATGTTCTGTGTATATTTGTGAAGTTGGTCTGGTCCTGTGTGTCATTGAAAGCCCTTATTTCTTTATTGATCTGCTGCTTGGATGATCTGTCAATTGCTATGAGTGGGGTGTTGAAGTCCCCTATTATTATTGTATTATCAATGTGTTTCTTTTAATTTTGTTATTAATTGGTTTATGTAATTGACTGCTCCCAAGTGAGGAGCATAAATACTTATAATTGTTCTTTTTGTTGGTTAGACCTTTTAACTATGTTATAGTGTCTCTCTACATGCCTTACTCTCCAGTCTTTGGTTTAAAGTCTAATTAGGATTGCTATCCTAGCTTTCTTTTGATATCCATTAGCATGATAAATTGTTCTCCACTCCCTCACTTTCAATCTGGAGGTGTCTTTGGGTCTAAAAGGAATCTTTTGTAGACAGCATATCAATGGGTCTTGCCTTTTTATCTAACCTGATACCCTGTGTCTTTTCATTGGAGCATTTAGCCCATTTACATTCAAAGTAACTATAAGAAGCAATGATTAGTGCCATTGTATTACCTGTTAAGTTTCTGCTTCTGTAGATTCTCTGTTCCTTTCTGGTCTATGTTACTTTTGGGATCTCTCTTCACTTACAGGATCCCCTTTAATTTTTCTTGCAGGGCTAGTTTAGTGTTCACAAATTCTCTTAGTTTCTGTCTGTCCTGGAAGCTTTTAATCTCTCCTCTATTCTGAATGACAGCCTGTTGGATAAAGTATTCTTGGCTGCATGTTTTTCTCTTTTAGTACCTTGAATATATTATGCCAGCCCTTTCTGGCCTGCCAGGTCTCTGTGAATAAGTCTGCTGCCAGTCTAATGTTTCTACCCTTGTACATTAAGGACGTATTGTCTCTTTCAGGATTTTTCTTTATCTCTGAAATTTGCAAGCTTCACTGTTATACGTCAGGGGTGTTGAACTATTTTTATTGATTGTTTGGGGAGGTTGTCTGTTCATTCTCTACTTGAATGTTTATTTCCTTCCCCACATTAGGGAATTTCTCAGCTATAATTTGCTCAAATATACCTTTGGCCCATCTCTTTCTCCTTCTTCTGTATCTCCAATAATTCTAATACTCTTGTGCTTTATGGTATTGCTGATTTCTCAAAGCCTTCCCTCATGATCCATTACCTGTTTTTCTTTATTCCTCAGCTTCCTTTTCATTATTTTGTTTTCTATGTCACTGACTCTTCTGCCTCATTAACCCTATCTATTAGAGCATCCATTTTAGACTGCATCTCAGTTTAAGCATTTTAAATTTTGGCTTGATCAGATTTTCTTTCTTTTTTTTGTTTTGATTTTATTTATTTATTTGACAGACAGAAACACAGCTAGAGAGGGAACACAAGCAGAGGGACTGAGAGAGGGAGAAGCAGGCTTCCCGGCGAGCGGGAAGCCCGATGTGGGGCTCGATCCCGGGTCTCTGGATCATGACCTGAGCCGAAAGCAGCTGCTTAACCAACTGAGCCATCCAGGCGCCCCCCAACTGAGCCACCCAGGAGCCCCCATATTTATTTTATTTCTACACTAAGGGATTCTGTAGTGTCTTTTATGCTTTTTTCAAGCCCAGCTAGTATCTTTATAATCATTTCTCTGAATTCTAACATTGACACTTATAATCTATATCAGTTTAATTTGTGAGAGTGTATAACCTCTGGTTCTTTCTTTTGCTGTGAATTTCTCCCTCTGGTAATTTTGTCCAGAGAAGAATAGATGAATTAGAGAACAAAATAAAAAATATCAACCATGACTCCAATGAAATACACACTAGAGAAATCAGAAGAGATCCAAAACCAAAAAAGGAAAAAAAGAGAGAATATAATCTCACAGATGGATAGAATAGTGTGATACACTTTGTGATGTATTTTGGTCTGTTTGTTAGAAGACCCTAAATCCTAAAATTGTAAAGAATGCAAAACTTACACACACACACTAAAATTGAATATAGTAAAAGGAAACAAAACATGAAGAATATGTCTATAAAATATAAATATAAAAATGAAAATTAAAAACTTAAAAACCAAGAGTTGATGAAATAAACTAGTCAAAAAGGAAAAACAAACAAACAAAATTGAAAGACAAAAGATTCACAAGGAAAAAAAAATTACCTTGATATATTACTTTCCACTACCAAAGGAGTTTTCCAGTTCTGTGTGATCCATAAACTAGATATTAGTCTGATGTTCCTGCTGGTCTTCTGGTGGGGAGGGACCTGTTGCATTGATTCTTAGGTATCTTTGCCTGGGCCAAGTTGCACACTGGCCCCTGCCAGGGGACTGGACTCAGTGTAAGCTGCTTCTGGTTGCTCTATTTGGCTTTTGTTCCCAGAAGGCTTCCTGCACTATTTGCAAAATGTGGTTGCTTTTCTATTTGCAGAATTGTAGCACTTCTATTCTTAGGTTGAATTCACAGGTGTTCAGAATGAGTTGATAGCTATTTAGGTGAATTCAAGGGAACAGATGAATGAAGGGCTCCCTATTCTTCTGGATCTTTCCAGAAATGAGGGATAAATTTCATACCACCTTTTCAAATTCATTAATTCCCATTGTAGGAATAACTACCCAGAGGGTATGTATAAATAATGAGAACTTTATCTCTTTAAGAATCTCTTCTGAGTAACAGAGATTTCCACAGTGGTGTGAGGGCTACATGAGCTACTGGTATTGTTCCCTTAAATACTTGAATGTCTTCTAAAATCAAGTCACCATGTTTTCAGGAAGAAGTCAAACTAATGCCTGGCTTACACATTAGCAAATGTACATGGCACCCTTGGAATAAAGTGTTGTTTATCACTGTTGGTACCTCCAGAGTAAGACCTGTATTGGTCAGGGCTACAGGTTGACTGGACTTCTAACTGGTTTCCTATCTGGCTGATAGACTTTAGGGTCCCTAGTTCTGTTAATTAGTCAAGTCCTTATTTTGGAGGAATTGCTTAAGGGAAGTAAGTCGTGTTTGTGCCACAGATTGAGTTTAATTAGTCTGCCTCATGGGACTGAGCAAGAGCTGTAACAGTGGGGATAGGGAAGACATCCAGATGTGTTGGCAGATACTTTGCATGGGAGGTATAGGAGCCACTTTTTTTTGTAATAGGATTCTCGGTAAGGTTAAGGGAGATGATGATCAATTCATGATCACGGATACCTGATGAGGGATGATACATCAAGTAGCCTTTTCAATTTAAAGCTCTTGTAATATTTTTGGAATGTAAAACATTCTTTGTGGAATAGGCTTCAGGGGTGATTCTGAGAAATAGTTATTAATGTACCTCCCCTCTGGTGTCTGAGGTGTTCTTTCCCTTGATGCCAGCATGTTAATTTTCTACCAACCACACAATCAATATGCCCCATTTTTCTGCCCCATCAGTAACTTCACCTTTTTTTAAATCATGTTTACTAACACCTAACCTTTCTAAATGAGAAGGCTAAGTATGAAAGAAAAAAAAGTCTTTCTAGAACTTATAGAAACCTATCTCCTCCCATTTGTCCAGTGTGGAACCCTGAAAAGCGACTCAGTTTATAATATCATCAGCCAGGAGATTATTATCCTATGATCTAGGACCATGTCAGTCCAACGAGAGAATCTAGGTGATTGAACCAGAATTAAACTCATTTCCTTTATATTCCTCTTTTAGCTGGGCTGCCATCCAAATAGCATACAACCAAGCTGGCTTGGGTTTTCCATCAGGGGAAAGTGAGAACTTTATGCCCAGGAATGATATGGGAGGAATTCTGAATTTTCAAAATAGGTCTATATAAGCTTCTCCACAAGGAGACGTTCTCTTTCCAGCAGCAGTTTCAGTCCATGACCAAACTGCCTTACTAAGATGTGTGGGTCAGGAAGAAGTGAGAAAGGATAGTGTCAAAATTATCATTTCTTGAGGAAACTGTCACAATGTACAGTATCATATATGGGAGTGAAAGGAAATACGGAAACTCCATCCAATACCTCAATAAGCAACTCACTGAGTGTTTTTGATCATGGTAACCACCTATCAGACTGCAAATGGTTTGGAAGGCCAAACATATGAGAAGGATTTTTAAGGCTCATAATTGTGGCCAGATAGAACTGAGCATACAGAAACATACAGGAAAGTATAGAGTGATAAAACACTGTTATTGCCTTCATAATGAGTCAGTTTTGCTGTAGTCAATTTACAGGTATGGGCAAGAGCCCTGTGTGTCCAATATGGTATCCCATACCACAAGATAAATGGTGAACTTTTGGCATGGGTCATGAATATAGCAAGTGGTAGAAACCTCTGCATCAGAAATAGTCCTTTATATTGTTCCAATCTATGATGGTGAATGTATTGCCCTATTTGGTAATGAATCCAGGCAGCAATGGTGGCAATCTGAATAGTGAAAACTCAAGCAGTCTATCTCATCAGAGAATGGACCTTGACCATGGACCTCTCATGAGTCCAATATAGTCCTATTATTAGTCATAATTTGTTTCACTCTTTGTGGCTTCAGAGAGGGATCACTTTAAATTGATACCAAATGGTAGACTAAGCAGGTAGGCCATTTCCAAAAGCCCAAAAGCCAGTGGTAGATAGAAGGTTCACCAGGGGAAGTATTACCCACCACTGGCCAGAATTATCACATCCCTTTTGGTTCTTCAGAGCTGGTGCTTATATCAAATAGCTGCAGCAACCCAATGGGCACCATTAGGTTTCAGCTTAAGTGTCCCATCAGTTGGGATAGCTGAGCTAGCAACTTTGTTTTAGATAGTGGAGAAGGTAAAGATTTTCCCCAAAGCAATATTTGTCTGGTTTAATGCAAAGCCAAGATGATGCCCCAGGTCAGGTTGAGTGTGTTCTTATGTATACTACTTTCATTTGACAATTATGCTTGATGGGCCTTTCATACCTTATTAGACATTGAGTCTAAATTGACCCATTCCAAAATGGGAATATCAGACTAGAGAGTCCTTAAAGCCTCAATGGGTTCGATATTCAGTGCCGACAAGAACCTAGTAGCACGCTGATAGCTTCTATAGCAATGTATCTGGTAACCATATCAAGAAAGCAACAAGTCCAAAATCCAAATGGATGCATTCAGATGGAGGCTGCCTCTCTTTGCAAGGGGATACAACCAACAAAATAATTTGTCATGAAGCATCATGAAAGAAACCCAAGCAAGATACAATGAATACAGTGAAGACACAACATAACCAATCAGCTCAAATCCAGGGATTAAAAATAGTCTTTAAAGCAGTAAGAGAAAAAAAGATGCATAACACAAGGGGTAATAACAATAAGAATAACGATCCACTCATGAGAAACAATAAAGGTCAGAAGGAAATGGGAAGACATCTCTAAACTGCTGAAGGAAAAAAAATTCCTTATCTAGAAAAAGTATCTTTCAAAACAGGGGGCAAATAAAGACATTTTTAGATGAAGAAAAGAGTAGAGAATTCATCTCAAGCACCTTGAATTACAAGAGATGTTAGAAAAAAAATTCTTCGTGCTGAAGGAAAATGCCATCAGACAGCTTGAACCTGTGGAAACCAAGGTCACTGGAAATGGTAAACACAGAATATTGTCATTTTATTCTCTATTTTTTATGACCTATTTAAAGCAAAATTTTAATGCTGTATGATATGTTTATAACATAAACAGATATAAATGCCTGACAGTAGCATAAAAGGCATGGTATTAAATGAAAATATTCTATTTTTACAACGTTCCAATATTTTACAGAAGATAATAAACAAATTGTGATAATATAATGATTCCTATTGTAATCTTTAGAGCAACCATTAAAGGAAATAATGCAGGAAAATACAGCACAAAAGCCAAATGAGGAATCAAAATAGAATATTAAAAAAACAAACTTGTTTAACCCAAAAGTAGAAAGGAATAGTAACAACAAAGTAGATGAGTCAAATAGAAAACAAATACCAAATGGAAGATTTGATAATACTAACATAAAAGTAGACTATAGATTCGAATTAAAAGGCAGAAATGATCAGACTAGGTAAAAACCAAAACTCAACCATTGTCACTGAGTTTAGTTTAAACACAGGGTTAGGGTAATCTGTGCATGATATTCTCATAGACCACAGGCACACTGTTAGGTAACTAAACTTAAATCTGAAATCAGCAAATATTTACAGATCAAAAACATGAAGACTGAATGAGAGTCAGACTAAAGTTTGTTACTGTTATCATAAGAGTGCAGTCCTAAATCCTAAGGAGAGAATAGTGAAATCTAAAAGATGTTTTAAAAGAAAAACTGGAATTGGTGACAAATTGGATACAAAATGGGGGAAAAGGGTGAAAAACAATTTTGAGCTTACTACGAAAGCATTTTGAAATTAACATTTTATTGAGCAACCCTTTTTCTGTGAATTCAGTGATTTTTAGTGATTGCCATAAAGGAAGCAAATATATTTGTGTATCTGATTTCCACCCCCCCGCCCCCCGGGCTTTGTCCGCAATTAGTGCAAATGGGTTCCAGAATGAGAGAGAGCCACTATCCAGAGCCTTGAATTATCGGAAATGGCAGAACCTAATTAATTAATTAGAGAGAAATTGAGTTACTACCATTTTTGTTCAGGAAGTTTGTTTTCTGTTTCTCAGTTAAATTTCCCCTTCTGATACTATCAAAATACTCAGCTGTCATTTTCTCTTTCCTAATCTTACTAATTCTTAAATGTGATTTGATATGTGATGGAAAAGCTTATCTTGCTGAGGAAGTAAAACTCCAGGTACATAACTTAGTTATAATACAAGAAACCCACAGCATGTAGCGATGTGCACGATACCATGTTGTGAGAATCTGAAGTAAATTACACATATAAATCACATTCAACCTCAGTATCTCTAACTTATAAGTAAATGATACCTACAATTAAATCTGCTTTGGTTTTTCCTTGAAATGAAAATGTTAATCTTAAAAATCACTCAAGGAATTTCCCTGGAGCACTGGATTGATTCAAGAGACATTGTGTTCTTTTTTTTTTTTTTCCCCTTTTTTTTTTTTTTTTTTTTTTTTTTTTTTTTTTTTTTTTTTTTTTTTTTTTTTTTTTTTTTTTTTTTTTTTTTTTTTTTTTTTTTTTTTTTTTTTTTTTTTGCGCCAAGTCTCATGGGGATGTTCTGCTGAACAGATATTCCTTTAATGCCAAAGATGTCCCTATGTTTAGATTAGCTTTATAAGGTCCTATCAGAACAAGAAATAGCCTTTTGGTGATAATACCCCTGTAAAGGAGACATTAATAATCCAAATAAATCCCAACTGTCCTGAGGCGATAAGATATGAAAAAATGAGTAGATTGAAAAAGAGATGTCAACTACACAAAAGACTATTCTAGGAAGGAAACCACCTACAATTCTTCATTTGAATACACCATTTTAGACATTGTTGTAGTGGTTTACTAAAGCAAATACTGCAAGGTCGATAAGAGTACTGTGTTTTCTAAAGCACATATCCTAGATCTCAAAACATACATTGCATTATAAAGTCAGTTGAGCAAGCATCATGTAAAGTAATTCTTCAATTTTCTTCCCTTCCCAGTCTTGCTGAGAGATCCTCAGCTAAAGGAAAGGGATTTCACATTCAGTGGTGAACACAAAATATTTAAGTAAGTAAATTTGTTTCTAGAGAGCTAAGTACAGTTTGATAAAATACATATTTTTGATATAGTTACTGATTTTTCTTTCTTGAGCTATATTGTTCTCATTTGGGTAGCATGTACAAGGACAGAATTAATCCCCATTAGGACTGTATCCTATATGCATATAGCCTTAACCTGTTAGCCCACTTAGGGTACTCGAAGCTTGAATCTAATTTCATAAGGTGGTCATAACAAAATACAGAGGGTTTTTAATTGGGAATATTGTCTCCCTTTTATTCTCTCCTATAAGAGCTATATAAATTTCATCTACATATGTATAATGAACTATAAAGTAATTCAGTGGCTTGGTTTATTTGCAGTTCTAATTACCATGGAGCTGATGATAATCTCTGAGCATGTGGGGGGCTAGATCTGTTCTTCTGAGTTCTCTTTTTTGGATATGCTCTGATGTCTGCTTTCTTTGGGTCCTAATGACTTATTTCTCCTTTTGCGTATGGGACAGCCATTGACAATTGGTCTGTGCAATGCTAGCTTCCTGGTCTTGTATTACCAAAAATAGATGTGGGCTCTTGTAAGCCTCTACTTTCCACCTCAGGGATGTGGCCATGCTCTGTGTCACCCATGTCCTCTGATATCAGTATTATCTTGGGTGCTATTGAAATACAAGGGCATTTAAAAATCTCTTTGGTGGAAAAAGGCATTCTCTGCCCAGAAACTTCCTAGAAGTTGTGCCGTAATCTAGTGTAAACAACACGGATTTGAGGTTCTTTTATGGGTTGATAACAGAAAGTCTCCAGTAGCTTCGAGGTGTTTGGGAGCTATAGTCTTACTACCATAGGTAGCAGGTTACAGTAGAATAATTGTCATACAGGATCAAGATTTATTAGCAAGCATGCACAAAAATCATGTGTTCAGTAATACTAATGCAATCCCAGGCCTCTGATCATTTCATCGTTCTAACATAATCATACATAATTATTAGAGATGGATGTGACATCATTGTAGAGCAGCACTGACTTAATGTTTTGGTTGGGACAGATGTCAAAATTCTTAGGTAGTTGTGATGGTTAATTTTATGTATTAACCTGACTGGACTTTGAGGTGCCTGGATACTTGTTCATACATTATCTGGAGTATTTCTGTAAGGGTGTTTTTAGATGAGTTTAATATTTAAACGGATAGGCCAAGTAAAGTGGATTGCTCTTCCTAATATGGATGGGCCTTATGCCATTAGTTGAAGGTCTGACTAAAGTAAACAGCCTGACCTTTCCCCAGGTAATAAGGAATTCCTTCTGCCTGTCTTTGAGGAGAGACATTGGTTTGATTTTGACCTCAGACTCAGACTGAAACATCAATTGTTCCTGGGTTTGGGGCCAGCCAGCCTTCAGTCTAGAACTTACATCACTGGCTCTCCTGGATGTCCAGCTTGTCTGCTATAGATCTTGGATCTTGTCAGCCTCTGTAAGTACTTTAGCCAACTCTTTATAAAAATTATATATTTAATATCCTATTGGTTCTCTTTCTCTGGGAAATGTTAATACAGTGGCAAAATACAAATCTAATTTCAGAATCCTAAATCCGAGATTACATCCTGTAAGACTGAGCCTATCAGGTGTAGCTAATTCTTACTCTCTTTCTTACAAAGGTGTTGAAGTGAAACATGTCACCATGAACAATTCCACTAGTCATCTTAAATGTCGCTTAGTTCACTGATGAAAACACACTTTATCATCCAATATGTTATCTTTTAAGGGCTCTGATGTTAATTGGGAATAAAAACACAAAGCTTCTTGACTAGAAACTCAAATGGTTACAGGCTGATGTAGTCCAGTTGAAATGTTCACACCGTGACCCTAAATTATAGATTAAAAACAATACATGTTGTCTGTACTGAGATTTTAAAATCAAGTACAGACAGTATAACATAACCAGCTCCTTACCACTAGTACGTGGGTGCAAAACCCTTCCTATATAACTCGCTAACTTTCTCTCAGTGACAGTAACTTGAGGCCCTCCTGTCTCATTATTCCATGTCCCATATTATGGGACTATCCAAGAACTATGGCATTTCATAATTTGTATAAGACCAAATATTCAGATCAAGCTCTAGTCACACTTTTAAAAGCATTTAAAGATTGGTGTCTCAATGTGACACACTCTCATCGACACGTATTCACATCTCAGCTCACAAGCTTTTCTGAAGATAAACAGTTTCATTGCCCAAGTATAATGTATCTGCCAATATCTCATGGGAGCAAATTTTATGGTTTCTGGGTTCTTTGAATGTATGAATTTACAGACACAAAGCCAATATTCACTCTGTATCATTCCAGCATCAATTGATCAGCTCTGTCTTTTTTTCTTTTTAAGATTTTTTTATTTACTTGACAGAGAGATCACAAGTAGGCAGAGAGGCAGGCAGAGAGAGGAGGAAGCAGGCTTCCTGCTGAGCAGAAAGCCCGATGCGGGCCTCCATCCCTGAACCCTGGGATCATGACCTGAGCCGAAGGCAGAGGCTTAACCCACTGAGCCACCCAGGTGCCTGATCAATTCTGTCTTTAAAATGATTCCAGTTCTGGCTCAGTCATAAACTCTCTGCCTTTGGCTCAGGTGATGATCCAAGGATCCTGGGATCGAGCCCTGCACTGGGCTCCATGCATGGCCAGAAGCCTGCTTCTCTCTTTCCCACTCCTCCTGCTTGTGTTCCCTCTCTCACTGTATCTCTCTGTCAAATAAATAAATAAAATATTTTAAATAAATAAAAAATAAATAAATAAAATTATTCCAATTCCTTTATTTTTTTTAGAGAGCATGTGAAGGGCTGTGGTATAGAATCTGAAACAGGCTTCACATTCAGCACAAAGCCCAGCATGGGCTTGATTTTATGACCCCTGAGATCATGACCTGAGCCAAAATTAAGAGATGAATGTTTAACCAACTGAGTCACCAAGTCTCCCCAAATGATTCTATTCCTAAACACACTCCTTCATATTTATCTCTTTGAGGAAAGAAATAGCATGTACTTCTCAGTCAGTATCTTTATATTAAAAAAAGAAAAAAATACCAAAGAGCCTGGGGCTGGTGTGTATTGCCTGGCAATGAAACCCTAGGATACAGATTAGGTCTTCTAGAAACTAAAAATCTCTTCCGTTTTGATAAGAGCTTTTGTATTTTAACAAAACCATTGCTGGTAACCTTCTGATATTGACTCAGTTTAGCAATGCCATTAAGGCACCTAGTCTGATTACTGCTAACTGCACTGGTTTTCAGCCTCAAGTGCAGTGACCAATATAAATTCCAAATACATGAAACAAAATACTACAAGTCAAAGACCACATCCAAGTAAAGAATCTCGTCTGTAAATTGGCATGCAACACTGGAAAGCAGCAAATTAAAGGAATTTCCACATCTGATTTGAGGACCTCTGTGGGAACAATTGGTTCCTTTTTCCTTTATCCTTCTCACATCATACCAGGCTAGTAGGAAAGTTATAGTTCCATTTTGAGTTTTAAGGTATAATAACACGATACTACTTAAATAACCTCACAACTCATTCTTTGACCTAAAATTTGGGCTATTTCACCTGAGTTCAATCTGAAATGGAAGCATTGGTTATCTGGCCCCCAAGTTAAGTCAACTAATGTGCAAAATAGTTTTCATAATTCCTTAATAAATCGACCAATTAGCTAGAATAAGCCAAGCAGTTATTTGAGTGAATTCCTGTTATCCGGTTAAATTTAGCAGCCTGTTTAATTTGCTATTTCCAGGGTATTTTAAGTGGGTTCCTTTCTGCAGGTCAGAATTTAGTACTAATCTCTATGGCCTAATTGGATAGAATATTCTAGCACTTTCTAGATTTGATGACCCAAACTGTAGGAGAGAAAACAGAGCTGTTATGATTGATTTCACTTCTGGGTCCTCCTCTTTCTCTCCAGAATGATTGGGAAGCCCCTGCCAAGTCCAGAGAGGCCGCTACAGGCTATGAAGGCCAGGCAGTTTGGTTTGAGCAAGTTTAGTATTTCTCCGTAAGCCTGGAGGGTAAAGGTGGGTACAGCGCTGCAGGGTCGCTGCCTCCAGGGGTCTGAGAAATCACATTGATTCAACATTTCTAAGGAAGAAGAGAACATAGTTAAAGCCTTGATGGTAGCAGGGAAGAAGTTAGAGGCGGAAGACAGAGAGGGCAATGCCATTATGAAACCTGGTGTCGCCCCCATCACCCCAGAGTCGCAGGGCTGAACTGGTTGGTAGAGATTAGAGTGCCTGCGTGGACAGAAGCAGCTGATGAAGCTCCTGTTTAATAATCAGATTTTAATAATCAGCTGCCTGTGCATTGCGATAAGGAAATGCAGATGCCATGAGGTTAAGGGGGAAGAATAATGCTGAGCCTTCAACTGACAAGCTCTAATTGTCCTGTAGGACTAGCAAAGGATGAGCCTCCTAAGGAATACCCTTCAAAAAAATACCAAGTGGAAACCTCAGGGCTTTCAGGCTGCTTAGAGATCCATGTACTCTTTCAGTGTCTCCCCTTTAATGGGGCCCTCAGCCCGCAGTGTTTTTTGGTGTAAACAGGACTGAGGGGGAGGAGATGAACAAATGGGCACAGAACAGGCTGAATTTGAAAGTTAGCATTTAGGAAGACATATTTAAGGCTGATTTGTTTCTCTCTTAAAGCAATATTGATAACTGTTCAGAAGAATGCTCTGGAATCTCGTAGATTCACATTCTAGCTCCACTACCCCCTGTGTAACTGTATCAATTTCTCTGCCTTGGTTTACTTACCCTATAGAATGAGGAAACCAATGTTGAGAAGATAAAAGGGATGAAGGGTATGGAGGCCTTGGACCAGTGCCCGGAGCCAGCTGATAACAGATTTTCACTGGGATTTCTCATGGCTCCCACATGCTGCCTAGTCTGAAAGAAATGTTTTCTCTTGACAGAATGAGCATGATTGGATGCCCCCTTTCTGTGTGTCTTTTTAGGTGAGGGATTTGAGTGGAAATTATGGGAAGGAAGTTTCCAGTGAGACCTCCAGGGAATGGTGACACCCATGGAAGTCTACTTAGAAGAGAGTGACAGGCTCCCCACACAGATGGGATTAAGATTTACTGCTGTTTTGTCCTCTTTTCCATATTGGAGGCTCTATAAAGTCTCCTGATGTCCACTCTTGGCATTTTCATCACACTGCCAGTTGCAAATGTCACAATGGGATAACTTGGTGGTGCGAAGCTATTTCCAGAAATCTGTTGCAAAATGGTTTTCGAATGAAGAAGGCCCAGCACTTTACACAGCTAAACTATTACAGGTATCATGAAGGGTCAAAATTTTTTGCTAAGTTAATGAAGTAAGAGTCTTCTACCTACAGCCTACATCACCCTTGTCAGTTCAATTTGCTTTCTTGCCCATTTTCTCTAACAAATGAAGGCTGTTGGAACTGAGCTTAATTTCTTTCTGTTGAGGCACCTGTTCTATATTCATTTAGTTACTGTGTGGCATTTTTATGTTCAGAAAACCACTACTGCCATAATGAAATGACCCTAAGGTAATAAACCATGAATTATTTTTAAAACCTGGTAAAGGATTTTGAAGTCATAAACAAGTAAAATAATTTGCTGTCACTGTTACGTCCACATCAGATTTACCTAGAGACGATTTTGTGGCAAGATCGTTTTATGACACAAATCATTATAAAGATGGTGAATGGATATTTCAATTTTTATGTACTTTGCTTTCAGATTGGGTGAGAACTAGACATGGAAGGAATGCTCCAAAATCAAGTTCACTAAAGAATTAGAGAAATAATTTTAAAGTGAGCAAGCACCTTTAAGGCTCAAATCATGTTTAGTAAAAGAAATGGGTAAATTGCTTTAAATCTGCTGTGGAATAAAATTTTTAAGTGCATGTAGTACGTGCATACACTGTGACATTTTATACCAACAAGTACTGTGTCATGCTATGAAAATCACTGGGATCAAGAAGTACCAAGAGGGCTTTCTTATTTTTCTTATTTGCCGTGATGTGTTACCATTTTGTAACAAAGCTCTCTCTAAAGAACTCCAGCCAGTTTATATAAGGTGTACGTACACATGTTTGTATGTATATGAATGAATTATCAGGGTGTGTGTATAGCCAGGCCCCTGACAGTATTAGTCATTATATTTGCCTGTGAAAATGACTCTTTTAAATATTTCCCATTGTTTCAGTAGCTTAAACATTTGGAATGGTGGGAGATAGAATAAAATAACTGATTTTTTAGAATTGGAATATATATTTAAAAGTGCATAAAATTGGGACGCCTGGGTGGCTCAGTTGGTTAAGCCACTGCCTTCGGCTCAGGTCATGATCCCGGAGACCCGGGATCGAGTCCCATATCGGGCTCCCTGCTCGGCAGGAAGCCTGCTTCTCCCTCTCTCACTCACCCTGCTTGTGTTCCCTCTCTGGCTGTGTTTCTCTCTGTCAAATAAATAAAATCTTTAAAAAAAAAAA